>SJYC01078566.1:0-40423 GCA_006408675.1 Madoqua kirkii
AGGTCGCACAGAGTCGGACACGACTGAAGTGACTTAGCGGCAGCAGCAGAAACTGATGAAAAGTACTGCAGACCCCAACACAGCAGGACAACAGCACCACCGTGGGACTCAAGGTGGGATAACATCTTACAGACTCAGAGTCCCTGTAGCAAGCACAGGGGTATGCGGTGAATCCATTGGTACTGAAGATGCTCTCTGAGTAGTACTCATAGCTTCTCAAGTAACTGCAAACCACGAAGTCCTGGGTTCCTGGGGAAGTAAAGGAGGAAGTCTTCACAGGTGGCTGGGGTCCTGTGACAACTTCTCAGCCTTTCCCTCCAAGCGGGATGGGACTATATATTCAGAAATTTAAGATAAGTCCAAAATCCAGACACAAAATGATAGCTAACATAGAAAGCCTGCTTTCTGATTGCTGGGAAATGTTTTGAGCTCTTTACGTGTATTGTCCCTATAACCCTCCCCTTTCTTCAGGGGATTCCCTAGTGGCCCAGATAGTAAAGAATTTGCCTGCAATGCAGGAGACCCAGATTCAATCCCGGGATCAGGAATATCCCCTGGAGAAGGGAATGGCAACCCACTCCAGTCTTCTGTTCATGGGATTTCTATGGACAAGAGTGGTGACTCTCATGCAAACAGGATTTCCCATGGATAGAGGGGCCTGATGGTCTACAGTCAATGGGGTTGCAAAGAGTCAGACATGACTGAGCAATTAACATTTTCACTTTTCTTCAAAGGTGGGTAAACACCATCCTTAATCACAGAAAGTCATATAGACTCCAGCCTCAGGTTTCAGATTTCAGCTAGGAGTGGTGGAGCTGGGATTTAAACCCAAGCCTCGCTCGTGCTGGAGCCCCGGCCTCTAACCTCTGTGCTGTCCTGTGTCCCAGGCACCAGGCTGGGGCTTCTTGAGGACACAATCAGATGTGACATGACCTCCCAGACATTGCAAAAGCAAAGGCAAAGACATTCTCATGACAGACTTGGGCAAATAAAAAGGAAGCCTGAATAGCTCTAGGTGGCTTTGGGTAAGCACCCCTTTCACTCTCACGATGTCTTGTTCCTTCTTAGAACCTTCCTTGGCCCCTACAAACTCTTGCCAAGCAGTCGCTATCACAGCACACCTTCCAGGCCTGGCCTGAACTTGCTTGGCTGTTACTGATGGAGAGTCCAGGCTACTCTCTTCTCTCAAAGCCTCATAAAGCCATGCAAGACAAACACGTTGGTCCTCAGCCTTAGCATTTGCTTTGCTGTTGTTCATTATGCTCACATTCAATAACAATATTGCATCATTTGTGGGGCCAAATGATGAGTCTGGCTGAAAATTTCAACTATTCACTGTCATTCTGACTTCATCTGATACAGAGAGCTATATCTGAATGATGCCCTTAATCCCAGTTGCTGACCGTTGATAAAGAACAGCCACATTGAGTAGCAGGTCTCTGCTCTGACCTTCATTACCTGTGATTGCTTCTTATTGCTGTCCCACATAGAAGACTCTCATGCAAATGGGTTTGCCATGGACACAATTGGGAATTGTGTGCCATGGACACCATTGGGAATTCCCTTCCCAAGTTTGAAGGGAAAAGGGGAGAAGTAGTAAGGTATCCTGATTCAAGACACAGATTCTGGGACTAGGATGCATGCCTGTGTGCATATATGCTCAGTTGCTTCAGTCGTGTCCAACTGTTTATGACCCTATGGACCATAGCCTGTCAGGCTCCTCTGTCCATGGGATTCTCCAGGCAAGAATAGTGGAGTGGGTTGCTGTGCCCTCCTCCAGTGGAATCTTCCCGATGGGGGGATCGGACCCACGTGTGTCTCTTGCATTGGCAGGCAAGCTCTTTACCACCAGCACCCTCTGAGAAGCCCTCTGGGACTAGGCTGCCTGGCTCCAAAGCTCTGCTTGGTTATTTCTTGAGCAGGTGCATGACCTTGGGTGAATCACTTGACATTTTCTATGCCTCAGTTTCTCCGTTTATAAAATAAGGGTAATAATTCAGCTATGATGAGATTAAGTGAGATAGGATATGTAGCATTTAGCAAAGTGCCTGGCACATTGTTATGGGTGTGTAAGTATTTAGTAGTATTTTTCCCTGACTATATGGTGACACTTGTGGCAAAGCTTTCCAGGCTCTTTAGGGTCTCAAAGAGTTGGACACTACTGACTATGTCTCCTTCTTGACAGGACTCCTGGATTTAACAGCTGTCTTTGAAGATTTTATCAGAGAAGCTGTAAAGGCACGAACATAACTGTCTCTTGAAAATAAATGGTAGGGTTCTTGGAAAGGTAGAGGCTTGCTTAAGCTTAAGATCGGAGAAACAGGATTGAGAATCAGTTCTATCACTGATTAAATGTGTGACCTTGGACGAGTCATTTGCTTCCCCCAGCCTTTTTCTTTAGTTATGAGGCTTAAATGAGAAAAATGTAAAGCACTTTATAAAGTATTTGGGATAAGCAGGCACTTAATCTATGCTTACTGTAATAGTTATATTAGCTTCGTAATGATTATATTACATTGATGTAATTTGTTGTCATAATTTAAAGGCTTTGCTTGGGTTAAAAGGATGCTTTTAGTGTGATGATGACGGTATTTCTTCTGCCAGTGAAGGCAGTGGAATTTTTGTATTCTCTTCTGCCCTTGATTTCAGAGAAGGGGAAAAAGAATGACGACACGGATCCTTCTTAATTGTGTTTGCTCATGTTCATCTCAGTCTTGTTCTGCATCTTCCTGGGTGCCCAATCCTGCTAAGAGAACCACACCAACAGAAAACATGGATCTAGAGAGGAGGAATGCAGACAGAGTGGAGGAAGCAAAGGGAACAAAGCCACTACCACCCCTGCCACAAAGACAGGCTTCTGAGGAGTGTCCCAAAATGTTCTGTGCAGACTCTAGCCAGCTCTGCCACAGCCAAGGGGACGGACTCCTTGGGGCCAGCTCTGAGCTAGGGAGTCTTGTATCATGTCCTGGGGCTACTGGGGACAAAACCTGGGGCCCTGGCCCTCGAGTCTTACCTGTAATCCTGCCCAGGCCTGGAGTTTTTCTCCCTGCCTCTCCCGCCACGTTGGCCCCCAGGCTGTGGCCAATGAGACGGACTTGGGAAGGTGAGTAGCTGTAGTTCGACTGGAAAGGGAAGATTGTATTGTCAGGATATTTCTCTGCTGAGGTTTTTGCAAACCTAAAGCCATTACTCCTCTGCTGAAAACCTTCCACTGCCATTAGGATGAAACCCAACTCATTACAAAAGCCTCAGAGCTTTCCTGACTCAACACCTATTTTTCTAGACTCTTTTTCTACCCAAACTTTTTGTGGAACTTTCAGTTCCTCAAATATGTTGTATTTGGGTCTGTATAAGTTAACTTTCTGTTGTCATCCACAGTTTAGCCATCAGCTCTCAACTTAGGTGTCTCTTTCTGGGAGACATCCTTAATTACGGGCCCCTCTCTCTAGACTAGATTCACTGACCCCCATGTGCTCATATAAAGCTTTGTAGCTACCCCCTCCCCACCCCCACATCAGAACACTGATCACAGCCTATTGTCACTGTGAAGTCCCCCAGGGCCTGGGACCTCAGTTGTCCTCTTTACATCCTGGCAGAGCTCCTGACACTGTGCTCCTAAATACTGGATGGACAAACAGCACAAAGCTCAAAGTGTTCACACCCGCTGGTCTCAGAGATGTTCACCCAAATGTACTTGTTTACTACAGGTCTACAGATCCACAGCGTCTCGATTCAAAGTGAGTTTTAGGAGTAAGGCCCTAAGAGAGCTGTCAATTATATTTCCTCTTCAAACACAGGGCCCTCTGTTGCATCTTTGCACAGAGATCAGTGGTGTCACGTACCTCCCCTGCAGCCCGGCCGTCACTCACCTTGAGCATGGCCAGCATCTGGGCCATCTGGGCGCCCACCACGTGCACATTGTTGGCGGCCTGTAAGTGTCTGGGAGCCTTTCTTCCAGTCCAAGCAGATGCAGTTCACCTCCTCCACCTCAAACATGTTCTGGTGTTGGAGAGACTCAGGGGGTTATCATGGGCTTATGAATCCACATCCAACCAGGGCTCAGAAATAGTCCCTGAGAGTTATCACTGGCCATCTTTCTGTCCTTTCCTAGCAGGGGCACTGGGATGAACTTGACTTTGTTAGGAATCCTGTTGCCAACAGGAATTATCCCTCAAGGGGTATGTTATGAGAAAGGCAAATTAGTTTCCTCTCTAGCTTGTAGATTAATTAAAAGCTGACCACTCTGGCTTTCTTTGACCAGATTCAGTAAGGTTGATTCAGTAAGGTGTATAAAACCAGGGCATCATTTAAAGAGCCCTCTTGAGCAAAGAAAACGTCTCAAGTGCATTCATTGTTTGAAGCCAGGGTCTAACTGACTTTGTGGATTTGACCACTAGGGGTCCTTTCAGCCTCTTGACAATGCCTGGGCTTGCTTCACCCCAGGCTACAGGGCACTAAGTAAATTCTAAGGTAGGAGGGAAGGGTCACTATTTTTAGAGTTAGGATAGCGTAGTATTTCACAGAAGAAAGACACACTGCAGATATTTGAAAAATAGAACTGTACTGATTTAAAATATATTGGAGAATTCTGAAAGGGAAACTTCTTCCTGGATGTCACAGGAACTGATATATGTTTAGAAGTTCTGCCAGGGAAGACATAGGACCAGATTGAGTCTAAAATGGTGCCATAAATTAAAAACTCATCAAGAATCTTTTCACATACATGATACTAGTATGTGTGATCACACACACAAATATCAACAGTTGTTTTCTCAGGACCTTTATTTTAAAAGCAGCCCTGAGGAATCTCTTACAAACTTGGAGAATTTAGAGTATAAACTATATCTTACGGTCTACATATTAAGATACTTATTAATGATGAGACAGAAGCAATACTAAGAGTTAAATACAAGGTAAAAACCAAGGTCAAATGCAGAATGATTTCACTTTTCAGGGTTTGTAACTTCCTGTTGACATTTTAGGTTGAAGTTATTAATGTGTGTGTGGAAGGCGGGCTGTTAGGATAAATTCTTAGGTGCAGAAAAACATTGAATCAGTGAACACAAGAAAAGAAGGGGTGGGTGGTATATTATGTGTGTGTTTGTGTGCCTTTGCACATGTATGCTTGTGTGTATGTGTACACATGTGTGTTATTCCATCGTCTATCCTGACCTAAAGACGCTCTATTACAGTGGGTTTTGGCACTTTCTATTCTGCAGTTTAGCTCAAAGGCTTCCCAGATGATGAAGCAAGAGAGATGGGTTCAATCCCTGAGTAGGGAAGATCCCCTGGAGGAGGAAATGATAACCCACTGCAGTATTCTTGAGAAATCCCCTGGACAGAGGAGCCTGGCCGGCTACAGTCCACAGGGTCAAAATGGGACACGAGAACCTGTGAGCAACTAAGCATGCCCACGTTCAGCCATTTTGATCACCTGGTCAGCCCGAGCTCCTCGTATCTCAAATAAACAGTCAGAGCACATATCTCGGACTCCTAGGGAAGTGGGAAATAATTGAACAAAAAGAACATAATCCCTCATCTATGGAAATACAAAGCAGCCTCACGGAAACGAAGCAGACAGCATTTAGGCACAATCTAATCAGACATGAGTGAGTGGAAGTGATTGCTCACATAGCAAGTGCCATTGCTTCAGGCTACTGATGCAGTCCAGAAATGTGGAAAAGGCTTTTTATTTTTGTGAAGAGGCATTTTAATTGCATAGTAAAACCTCAATATGTCAGGGTTTCCTGTTTCCAAGTTCACTAGTTGAGACTGCATAAAGGGAGGTGGAGGAGGCATTCGTGGGAAAGAAGGGCAGATGCCTGGGGCACAGGCCACAGGGGTTAGAGCCGTGCCCTACCTTGCACATGTCCACCAGCCAGCTCTCATCTCCCTTGTCTATGAAGCCATGGATGATGAACCAGGTCTTCTTGGCTGTTTGGAAATTGGATGCCTCAGTCGTTGATGGATCAGAGGAAAGGAGAATCTGTGTCACACACAGAAGGGTTCCATGCTTTTGTAGCCCAGCCACTTTGGCCTGTCTCTTTCTGCCCCATTTCTGCCTGTTCCAATGCCACAACTTTTCAAAGTTTAGCCACCTCTTCCAGGAAGCCCACCCTGACCTTTCCCTGCCTCACCTTCACAAGTCAGGAATCATTACCTCGACTGGGTCTGGATTGTGATTCATGGTCTTACCTTCTGTAGGTTTTTTTTGCCACAGGCCAGAATCACATAACCAGCTAGAGGTTCTGACAAAAGTGAACCATTAATTCAAGCCATTGTTTATTTTTTTCCCAGAGACCTACTCTGTCCAGGTCTGGCTAGACCTGGGGGAGCAGCTGGTAGGATGGGGTGGAGGAGGAGGGTACAGGAATAAGGAACTTCTGGTCCCCGGGTAGATACAGCTGCTCACTCCTTTACAACGTTGGAATACCAGAGGTCTCACTTGAACATTGTTTGGGTTCTTGTTGGTGTAGAGCAGGAAGTGGGTGCCAATCTTCTCCAGGCTCCAGGGGAGAATTTTCAAGGGCCTGATTGCAGTCCCAGCCCAGGGCTCGGAGTCAGAGACGCACGTGATAGAATCACGGCAAACTTCGCTTCCTAGAGAGAAAGGATGGCTCTGCTCAGAGATTAGCTCTCAAGGCTGGGCTGGTCACTCCCCTGCTTGGAACAGGCTGAAGACCAGGCAGAGTCTTGCCTCAGCTCCATCTACTGTCTCCTGCCTGGTCCCCATGCCCATCTTCTGATTAGGGACCTGTCCCACTGAATCCCACAGAGACCTCTCTGCTTCGAACCTCCAGCAAAACTTAAAAGTTCTGTGTTCCCTAGAGCCTGTTATATAGAGTGATGTGAATCAGAAAAAAAAAAAAACAACTAATATTGTACATTAACACATATACATGAATCTAGAAAAATGGTACTATGAACCTATTTTCAGGGCAGAAATACAGAGGCAGAGGTGGAGAACAGATGTGTGGGCACAGAAGGGAAGGAGAGGGGATGAATTTCGAGAGTAGCATTGAGATATGCATGCTACCATGTGTAAACTACATAGCTAGTGGAAGCAGCTATACCGCACAGGGAGCTCAGGTTGGCGCTCTGTGATGACCCAGAGGCAAGAGAGAGGGAATATATGTATACTTGTATCTAATTCACATTGTTGTACAGCGGAAACCAACACAACAGTGTAAAGCAATTACCTTGAATTGAAAAAAAAATTCTATCCCCAGAGCTTCAGATGTGTTTATTTGATTACTAATATGATACCAGGCACTGGTTAGTCAACATGTTAACCCAGACAAGGATTTAATGCTTTATCTGGAAAAGTCTGGCCTCAGGCACCCTGGGCATAAAGGTGGGCTGATAAGAAATGTTCTGAGGCGGGTCCCCCACAAACTGCCTCCTCTCCCAGGCACTGGGGCAGCCCTGTCCACCTCTCTGTGGAAACATGGAGCTGTCTGGAGCTGCTGGAAGCCCAGCCATGGCTGAAGTTTCTCTGGCCAGTGCTGAGATAATGAGTTTATGTCCTTCCCAAAAGGCAGGTGGGATGTTTCTTACCTTTGGCTGCTCCCAGCAGGAAAAGAGAAATTGTCCAGAATGCTCACCATCTACAAGAAATTCAGACACTCATTTCCACCAAGCATGACCAGAGTAATGAGAAAAGACTCAGGAATTCAAGGCTCTATGCCCTGCCTCCCCGCTTCACAGCTATGGGAAGACTTACCCTGTTGGATATTCCAGATTTTTCTTCTCCCTGGATCAAGTGCCTGGGCCATTTTCATATACTTGAGCCTTATCATTGGGACACTGCTTCAAAGAAAGAGCAAGTGATGATAGGGCAGGCTGTGTGCCCTTAATATTTCAGTCTGCACAAATATATAAAACAAGGTTAATACAGAGGTCAAATCTTCCTACAAGTCTAGGAAAATGAAGGATGCTTGATTAAAAGGAGGTGAAAGGTCTAACTTTGCACCTATGTACCTGCGCGTGTAATTATGGGCCAAGTGGACCCCACTTTCCAATTTTTTTTTATTTGATCATCTAGTACATTACAAGTCCTAAGATGGACATGCAGCAAACTCTAACCATGAATGAACCCAGTCTCACTTAGAATGGATGGAAATGCCCTTGCAAGTAGCTGATAGCAAAGGGAAGGGTCTAAGGAAAATTTCTGTTTGTTTCTCTCTGGCAGTCTAGCAATACTTGAGCATATGAGCAGTGAAGACAGAGTCAACAGCCCCATAATATCCTCTGACTACAATCCCCCACTAACTAGTGTTCTAATTACCTATTGCTATGAGATGAGCCCACCCAAAACATAAGGGTTTAAAACAAGAGCAATCATATTCTCCTGCTATAATTTGGAATAGCTGGGTTCAGGGGCCCATGAAAGCCCATGTCACCAGATCACATAATGTCTGTTGAGTGTCCTCAGACCCTCTGATGTTTGCACACCTGTTCTATGAGACTACCTTGTGAAGCTGTCATGAATTACCCACTTACCCAAGCATCTGTGAGCAGCTTGGCTGGTTCACACCGCCGAGCCTTAGGTGTCCTAACCACCTCCAAGTTAAATACATCTCATTGTCAAAGCTCACACTGCTCCTGAATAAACAGGACACTGGGGCACAGGCTAGAGGGCCCCCTTCCTGTGAAGAGGACAGAAAGGACTTCCCTTAGACTAATAAGGAATAGCAGCCAGCAGTTACTGAGGCTTTGTATGTGTGGCCAGAGTACTTTTCATGTACTTTGAAAAGTACATGTATGGAGACTTTAAGTCTCACAACAACCTCATTAGGTAGGTAAACAGATGTGGAAACTGAGGCACCAGCCTTTAATATCATGCTTATAATATCATGCAGACAATGAATGATAAAATGGGCTTTGAATCCAGAACTATCCGGAATGAAATATGGGTTGTTGAATGTCAGTTATTTTGAGCAAGTTATCAACAAGATTTGTTGTGTCAGCTGCCAAGAATAGGGGAAATACTTACATAGAATAAATTGAAATAGAAAATAAATTTCTCCCTATTCCAGATTTGAACCATCTGGTTGACCTGACTAATGAAGTATTCAAGCTTTGGAAATCCGTTTATGTGATGTAGGAAGATACTGGAACACTTGATGAAGACTGTGGAAAAGACAAATGCTTTTCTTTGATGCTGCAGTACTAATGTGGGATGAGATTTATGATAAAACCTGGGTAAAATAGGTAAATTGGGTGGTTGTTGTTTTAGTTGTTCAGTCCCCAAGTTATGTCCAACTCTCTGTGACCCCATTGACTGCAGCATACAAGGCTTCTTTGTCCTCCGCTATCTCCCGGAGTTAGCTCAAATTCATGTTCATTGAGTTGCTGATACTATCTAACCATATCATCCTCTGCTGACCCCTTCTCCTTTTGCCTTCAGTCTTTCCCAGCATCAGGATCTTTTCCAATGAGTTGGCTCTTTGCATCAGGTAGGCAAAGTATTGAAGTTTCACCTTCAACATCAGTCCTTCCAATGAATATTCAGGGTTGATTTCCTTGAGGACTGACTGGTTTGATCTCCCTGCAGTACAAAGGACTCTCAAGAGTCTTCTCCAGCATGACAATTCAAACGCATCAATTCTTTTTGTCCTCAGCCTTCTCTATGGTCCAACTCTCATATCTGTACATGACTATTAGAAAAATCACATCTTTGGTTTTTGGAACTTAGTAGGCAAAATGATGTCTTGGCTTTTTATATAGGAGATGTTGGATAACTCTATCTGTTCCCCGGACCTCTTCTCTTCCTACCATTCACTTGACCTTCCCCACTACCACAGTGGCCCCCATCGTACATGCCAAGTTCTTTCCCACCTCAGGGCCTTTGCATTGGCCTGAAACTCCCTCCCTTAGACCTCTGTGGGGTTGGCTCCTTCTTGTCATTCAACAATTAGCTTAAATGTCACCTCTTCAGTGAGGCCAGCCTTGGCCACCTTTGAAACTCCTCCACTGCTCGCCTCTCACACAGACCCTTGCTCCCTGGCACCTTATTTGCTTCCTTCTCATTACTCATCACAAGTTATCATTATCTTTCTCGTTTTTCTGTTTATTTATTTGCATTCTTGCTTTTCCCATCTAGAGTGCAATTCCATGAGGACACAGGCCTCTTTTGCTTTGGCCACTGCTGTGCTCCCAGCTTCTAGAACCGTGACCAACTCAGGTATTTATGAAGTAATGAAAGAAAGAATGCACATATGAATAGAGTTCATAGACATTTTATCCTTATCCTCAGAGTGGATTTCATGGCTGGGAATGGTGAGAGGGCACAGTCTTAAGGTGGGGGGAAAAGACATTTTCTTCAGAAAAGCAAGAAGAATACAAACATCTGACTAGACTGAGGAGAAACAGTCATCGCATGATCTGGCACAGTGTGCTCAGAGGTTAGTTTCCCTTGCCTGCTTTTCTTTCAGCTCACCTCACTGCCAAGTTCATCTGTGGGTTCCATGCACACCCCTGAGTCAGGGCTTCAACAGCTGAAACTGCTTTAAGGTGATCAGAGCTGATGTGACATCCTCTGGGCAGGAAAGGAAGGTTCAATCTCTAGCAGCCACTCAGTTGAGCAGTGAGAGTGCGTGTGGACTCCAGACACTCACATGTAGAACTATGGGCATTTAGGGCTTAATTTTTCTTTCCTAAACATTGTTTTCTCTTTCATGTTTGTAGATAAGTAGTATATGCCCTTCAACATCTGATACAATACAGAGTTTAAAAAATGATGCCTCACCAGATTCTTGTGTGTCCTGTCAAAGGTAATCTATGCATTATAAGTATATATATATATATATATATATATAATATTTTATTTAAAAATATAAATGATTAACACATTCTGTACATTATTTTACAAACTGATTTTTAAAATTAACTATATGTTTGAAAACAACTCCATATCAGTGTATAGAGTCCAATCTTTTTACCAGCTGCTTAGCCTTTTGACATTTGGATATTTACTATTAGTTCTCTATTGATGCACGTTTGGTTGTTTCCAATCTTGTACTATTAGAAATGGTGCCTTATGAATAGTATACATTTGTTTTCTGGATGGCTGGTGTATCTGTGGGGTAAATTCCTTAAAAAAATGGAATTTAAGGGACAAAAGATAGTATGTTTAACATTTGGTAGTGGTTACCACTCTGTTTCTATGTTCTGATAACTCTACTAGAAATCTTTGTGTGTGTTGGCTATTCTCTCCACCCCCAATCCTGAAACAAGAGTGAAGGAGAGACCATTCACTACTTAAATAGGTAACGTTTTAGAGGTATGTTAGTTGTGAGACTTTGAGTTGTAGACAACAGAAATCAATTCTGGGTAGCTATTTTTTTTTTAAAAAAAAGAAGATATTTGTTGAAAGAATATTGGGGCATCTCATGGAATCCACGCAGCTGTTGAACTGTGACACTCAGGGCTCAAGACAAAGAAATGGGACCACCCTGGAGACCTCTGCAAATTATCCTCAGAGCCCCTCTGCCTTAAGCCTGATTCTGCTGCAAGGGCTCCCTGGCTTTGAACATCTCAGCCCAGAACTTTTAGTCTACCAGATGATTGGTCTGGTGAGTCCAGGAGCTGTCCCTGAATTAATTAGTAATAGGATATGGGTCCTGTTGGGCAAGTCTGGTTTTATGCCCAAAAATGGAGATGAATTTGTGAGCTGGGCAGCCAATGCAAGAGGTATGTGGTTCTGCAGAATCAAATAACAATCCTATATCAACTGATCTACTCACTTTGTACCAAAGTGCACAGGTGGTGGGGCAGTGCCCATGGGTAGGGGATTTCTTTAAGAGTATTGCTTGGTTTATCAGAATTTGAAATAATAAAGGGATGATCTCTTCCTTTTGAGTCGTCAAATCCTTGTCTTTGCACTCGTGCTCAGTCATGTCTGACTCTTTGTAGTCCTAGCACACCAGCCTCCTCTGTCTATAGGATATTTTTTAAGGCAAGAATATTGGAGTGAGTTGCCATTTCCTCCTCCAGGGGTTCTTCCTGACCCAGGGATCGAACTTGCATCTCCTGTGTTTCCTGCACTGCAGATGGATCCTTTACCCACTGAGCCATCAAGAGTGACTGGCCACATTGGAGACTGGACTTGCTGATCAAGAAAGTTGATCAGTACTGTTGCACTGTGTTAAGAAGAAGCCATCAGTACTCATGGCATTAGCTGTCTAAGAAGTGTGCTATACTGGAGCACTTAGTATTCTACACAAGACAAAAGCAAATGAACCTAAAAAGCACCCTCACTTCTGATAATAGCATGAGGTAAAGAAGACTGGAGTCTGGAGCCTGGGTTGACCCACTACTGTGAAAACTTTTCTGACACCTGACCTGTTCCTTTCCCGGCCTCACGCTTCCCTGGAGTGAGAAAATAGGTTAGAGATGATGATGGATGGGTTATGAAAATGGTCATAGTTCTTTACTCTCTCCCCTTCCCAAAGCTGCCCTTTGTCACTTGATCTTGCAGCTCCTTCCATCAATTACTGGAGTATGTTTCTCCACCACTTGAATCTGGTTGGTTGTGTGACTTGGTTTGGTTTTTAAATGTGAAGGCAGCAACATCTTGGACCAGCTCAAGGCCAGCTGACTCCTAAGTATGTGAGAGACCCAGATAAGATTAGAGTCAGACACGACTTAGTGACTGAACAACAAGATGGAAAGATTCCTGGTTGGGGCTTTTAACTGAGAATAACAACTGAAATATGTTGAATGAACTTGTATCCTAGTCAGATTCATGGCATATGAATCTGTGGATCTCTTTTGAAAATGTAAGTTCAGTTCCACCAGACAACTCTCCAGTCTTCAAGATGTATGACTCCTAAGAGTCACAAAGGTAGAGAATAAGGTTGTTAGTCATCATTTGTCATGTCCACATGGAGCCAAATAGCTGCTTTCCTCCAGCCAATCAGCTCTTTTTTTTTTCTCCTTTAATTTCAAGTTCGCTATGTATAGATATCTTGTCATCTCATAAGACAATGATCTCGTAAGTTTTAGGGGAAGAGAAGGTTGGTTCAAGCTGGGTTCTAGGAGGCCTTTAATTTCAAAGAAGTTTTTGTCCTGAAAACTCTGTTTTCTAAGTCTTTTTCACAGCCTGGACCCTCACCTACATTTGTTTGAATCACAGTTTGAAACATCCTTTGACCTGGTTTAATTTTTCTCTGTGTTTGTTGTAAAGGAAAGTGGGATGTAACATCATCTGTCAACTATTGTCCTCTTTCTTTTTCTTTTATCAGAGATGTCCTGTCTAAGTGAATTCAGGTTCTGAGTGTATCTTAGACTTCCCAAAGCCCTTGAGGGCCATTGGTAGATTTCCACCAGTTCTTGTGGACTGACTACTAAGTAAAAGTCTCAGATTGGTAGACCTGGTGCCAGTTGAGGAAAATTAGGCCCCAAAGTCTAAAACTTTTGTAGGGGGTGAGAGAATTTCCAAAACAGCCCCAACTTTCAGAATCCCAGAGTAGGAACGTTCTGGGCCAGGTGGAGCAGGATTTAGATGAGAAAATGTTCAGAATTTGTACTCCATGCAAGTGCCAAAGGGACTGACAGAAACCCCACACGGGAGTCAAGTCATTGCCCTTCTCAAAGCCCTTTGGGGCCTCTGCTCATCATTACAGAAGTCTTCCATCATCTGATGGCTATGGACAAGGCTCTGGGCCCACACTTTGCTCATTGTGTATATTTAGTACCTAGCAGAGTGCCTTACACACAGCATGTGCTCAACAAGTGCTCGTTGGGGGGAATAAATGGTCAATCAAGATCCATTCAGTCCCATCTCCTACAACTCCCTCTGTCTAAACATGGTCCACAAAACATAACATATCACTTGATTAAAGATGATGGAAAAAGGGCAAAGGTGGGTACTGATCACATATGCCCACAACCAACAGAAGGCTCATTTTGGACCTGGAAGTCTTCCTTAAGTGATCAGAATGACATCAGCAACATCAATAATGAGCATGATGTCAGTATTCAGTAAACAATATTCCAAAGTTCAAATGCCAAATAACATGTAGCAAAATTTAACAGTTATTTGTAGTTCTTCAGACCAACTCCAAATTTTGGGTCTGTAACCCCATTATCCATAAATTTCACTGGAAATAATGGACATGATGGCAAAAAAAGAAATGTATTGCTTTACCACCAGATTTTATTAGCAGTAAGATTCAGTATTCACATGGCTGCAGTTCCTAACATGGGTTGAGGGTGAGCAGAACCTCTTCCCTCACAGTGTCTTGGCTACAGAAGTCAAACCTGGGGAGAGAAAACAACATGTCAGCTCTTCCTGGCATACAGCTGGTGTGTCACCTGTGATGACAGCCTCTTCTCTGCCGTCAGTCTGAGTGTGACACCTTGTGTCTGAGACTAGATACTGGCTGAGGGAATACCTCTTGGGTATAAAGGACCACATTTTCCTTTCCAATTTTATGCCGTGACTATGCAATAGCAGACAGAAAAGATATTATTGGACTCTCAAAGGACAGGGAAGATCCACCAGTCACATCCCCAAGGCACCTACTAAATACGGCATGTTGTCAATAAATGCAGTGAGGAATAACAGGGTTGGCAGCATGACAAGAAATCAGCCAGAGTTTTTAAAAAAAGGAAAAAGAAAGAAGCCAGAGTAAAAATCCTGAGGTCCTGGTGTTACGTTGGCCGGGTGTTCTTATTTTAATTCAATAGTCAACTGAAATGATAATTTTACTCATTAAGACTGAATGATACTTAGGAGTCACATTTTCTTACTGGGGTGGATTGCCATGCCCTCCTCCAGAGGATTTTCCCATTCCAGGGATCGAACCCAAGTCTCCTGCATTGCAGGCAGATTCTTTGCCATCTGAACCACCAGGGAAGTCCAACAAAATACATAACATATGTAAATGCCTGAGGCATGAAAAATGCTCAGAAAAGACTCTTTTCTCTTCATCTTCATTCTCTTCCTTGTAATTTAATGGCTAGCAGATGTGCAAATAGCAAATTAAAGGTTAAAAACTAATCTCAAAAGGGTCACAAGAAACAAAGAGCACACGATAAATATCAATAAAGTTGAACTGAATTTGTTTTGAGGTAGTGAAGAATTTGCTGAAGTCAGATTTCTTGCGCCTGAATTGTGGCTTTGAGACCTCACTGAATTATCTGTAAAATGGGGATGTTAGTAGCACTTAGCTCCTATTGCCACCATCAAGAGCATAAACATAACCATTATTTGGAAGTGTTTCTCCTGTCCTTTGCAGTCTCTCCTTCCCATCCTAATCCACTCATGGTCTTGGGTAGTTTGCTCACATATATGAGCTGATCAGCAGTCTGCTGGGTATTTAAGGAGATTTTCCAGCTCTCTGAGATTTCCTCAGTCCTATGAAATCTACTTGTCTTGGATGTTCTGGTTTCTCAGATCTGTTTCTCCAGGTCAGGTAGTAGGCTCTGCCTGAATTTTCCCTCTCTGTGGGACATTCTGGTTACTCTCTTAAGGCTGTTAAGCCAGGACAATTTCAAGACATTATTTGTTTATCATCTCTCAGCAATCACTTTCCTTTGTTGCCTAATGTTCAGTATCCTAAAAACTGTGGTTTGATATATTTTGTCTGAATTTCTGCCTGTTTCAGTGGGAAGGTAAATCTGGTCTCTTGTGTCTCCATCTTCGCCAGAAGCAAAAGCTCCTCATTGGACTTACAGGAGGACTGAAGGATATGATGGAAGAAGCCGCATAGCTCCGTACCTCGGAATCGGGCTTTATACTCAATACGCTGGGCTGATATTAGTACTTTTATGAGTATCGTCATCCTCAACTCACTGTTTCTGGTGATTCACTACGGTAAATGTCCTTTGATTCACTCACACTTCAGTCTTGATTAGAACCAAGGGTTGATCTTTGTCTTCACTAAAAGGTCCAACGTACAGGACAACCTATTTGTGTTCTTTGATACATTGCATGTTTTCCTGGTAATTGAAGTGGCAATTTGGTAAATCCAGGAAGTTTGGGGAAGATAAACATATTAAGCACACCCATAGCACAAAGCACAGCTGCTAGATGAAACCAACCTTTTCACATTAGGATCATGAAACACGATTCTCAAACTAACACTTAATTTGTATCAGATCACACAATGAAAGTGAAAGCCGCTCAGTAGTGTCTGATTCTTTGTGATCTGTACAGCCTATGGGATCCTCCCAGCCAGAATACTGGAGTTGGTAGCTGTTTCCTTCCCCACCGGGGATCGAACCCAGGTCTCCTGCATTGCAGGCAGATTCTTCTGAGCTACCAGAGAAGGCAAGACGGTCATTCACAAATCTATTGAAGTTGTTTTCCTAAAGTTCTACACTTTCTCCCAAAGAAATAAAAGGGGTTAGGAAGCAGCTATTGCTGATACAGAGAAGAACCACTGCAGGTTATTTAACTTAAAGTTGTTTTTCAGTGGGAGTAGAATGATAAATGTGACAATGTTTCCAATCTCTTTGGGTTTATATTACTTACACTTGTCCGTCATTTGTTTCCACACTGATCTTGGATGCTCCCACTTTGGGTAGAGTTGGGTTGATCACATTGTTGTACCAAAGAAATTTAACCTTTTGCAAAACTCCAACATCCACATTTGAGTCAAATTCGTTGGATTCAGTACTGTCTGGTTTGAGAGTACCGCTTGGGAGTGAAGTTAAACACATACATGAACATACATAAATATACATACATATGTATAAAACCAGCTTACAATGTATCTCTAGTAAGATGATTGATAGTACATCTGTCAGCCTAATGGTTAAATAAACACAGACACGCATGCTCAGTCAGTGGTGGTTCATTTGCCATCAATAACTCATGTTACTTTAAAGTCAGCTTTACTGTGATAAAACTTCAAACAGAATCCTCCCACAATTTAATAAATGATGACATCATGATGTCATCCTTTTCCAGTTGTTCATGGGTAGAATAATTATTTAGTGATTATAACTGTGGTTTTCTCAAGAAATAGTAAGGAAAAAATTTAGGAACAGCATTCTAAAACATATTAAGGTACAAGGGTGAAATAATATCTTCCTTTTAATGACACATGACAGTTCTGTAATTCTGAAGGGGTT
Source organism: Madoqua kirkii (assembly GCA_006408675.1). Classification (NCBI taxonomy): domain Eukaryota; kingdom Metazoa; phylum Chordata; class Mammalia; order Artiodactyla; family Bovidae; genus Madoqua; species Madoqua kirkii. The sequence continues at coordinate 17,086 of SJYC01078566.1, forward strand.
CAGAGCAAATCTCTCCAGAATGTGCCGCTTCGGCAGCTGAAGAAAATCAAGATTCGTCAGATTCAAGAATAACTTCTACATTTCCCTTACCTGCCTAAAAGAATTTAGGGAGCAGGCCTGGCTCAGGAAGAGAAATATCGCCTGAGATAAGTACAAGGAATATGGCCTGGGTGTGACAAACTGGCATGGAGCTCCATGGGCGTGGAGATCCAAATTCCTCTCCATGTCCCGTGGTCTCTGCCTGGCACAGCAAACCTTTGTTCACCAAATATTTGGTCTTCCCACCTTCCTGTCTCCCCTTTCAAGTCCCAGACCCCTGTTCCCTTCTCCTTAGCTCAGAGTGGCATATAAGCCTCAATTGTCTGATTGTAGGTCTCATATTATAGGAGCCCCATGTGTACATTATTAAATTAGCTTTTCTCCTGTTATCTATCCTATATTAATTTTATTACTAGACTAGCCAAAAAGCCAAGAAAGGTAAAGCAAAAAACTTTCTTTCCCTGCATTCCCATGTGGTAATGAATAAGTTCTTATGTCCATGGCACACATTATATGTGTGAAGGATTCCAACATTTAAGGAGCTTAGAGTTTACTTACCTGAAAATTTCATACTGCTTAGAGTTTCCTTTATCTCCGAACAAAGAAACTAGTATGTGTCCTGTAACTTTCTTTCCAGACAGTGTGACAGTCACCTTATACCTCCAACCTGCAAAGAGGAAATATTTGCAATATATCAACTTTTAGAAAAATTACTCCAAAAACAGGATTCCATTACTGCTGAATTTCAAATAACTTTTGTCTGGTTTTGGTAGTTCTAATCACATAGTGATGGATATTCCTTTAACTAAATGTTCAGAGGGCTAACAATAGGGGGTCGGGGAGGAACACAGACTCTTCCCAAGGTCAAAAGATTTCAAGCCAAGGGACTAAGTAATATATTTTGCTTTCAACTTTTTTAACCTAACAATGTATTCTGGATCTTATAAGAACTTTATATTAAAAGATAACATGATATTTTTATCAGTTTATTTCATTTTTATAGATCACATTAGTTTAAGTACTATCATCTTTTGGTCAAAATAACTTACATTTATCTCAAATATTCTATAAGTCAACTTTCCATCATCACTGGAATTGTATTGAATCACTGTGGATGGTGACTGCAGCCATGAAATTAAAAGACACTTACACCTTGGAAGAAAAGTTATGACCTACCTAGATGGCATATTCAAAAGAAGAGACATTACTTTGCCAACAAAGGTCCATCTAGTCAAGGCTATGGTTTTTCCAGTGGTCATGTATGGATGTGAGAGTTGGACTGTGAAGAATTCTCCAACACCACAGTTCAAAAGCATCAATTCTTCAGCGCTCAGCCTTCTTCACAGTCCAACTCTCACATCCATACATGACCACTGGAAAAACCATAGCCTTGACTAGATGGATCTTTGTTGCCAAAGTAATGTCTCTGCTTTTGAATATGCCATCTAGGTTGGTCATAACTTTCCTTCATAGTGAATTGCCATTTTTTTTTGCCATTTAGAGCTAGCCTGGGCCAAATTGGGAAGGTGATAAAAGTTAGCTTTAGTTTTTATTATGCAGTTACCCCTACTAACTCCCATACAAATAGCTTTTTTCCTCTGCTACCCCAGAAAAGAAACCCAGGGTCTGTCCCCAAGCCTCACCATTCCTACATCCTCTGATTTCCATCACCCATGGAATCTACAGTCCTGATATCTCTTGAATCTGTCACCTCCTTTCCATTTCCATAACCTCTGCTATCTCTCTCATGGGTTACTTTTCTGTTTGTTAAAAAAAAAACCTCGTAATTTTGCACAGTTAAACTTTTAACAGAGTATGAAGAGGCCGGAGCAGAAGAAGCCTCCTGAATTCAGCACCAGTATCAATTTTGGAGAAATTTATTTTTGTATCAGTTGATACTGTGCATGCATGCCTGCTCAGTTGCTCAGTTGTGTCTGACTCTTTGCCACCCCATGGACTGTAGCCCACCAGGCTCCTCCGTCCATGGGATTTCCCAGGTAAGAGTACTGGAGTGGGTTGCCGTTTCCTCCTGCAGGAGACCTTCCCGACCCAGGGGTTGAACCCACATCTCTTACGTCTCCTGCACTGGCAGGTGGATTCTTTGCCATTGTGCCACCTAGGATCAGGCTCTAAATTCCGTTATGTCCCTCAAATCTAGCCATGTTTACAGTAAGCATGGCATTAAAGTGTTTTTCCATTTTAGAGAGGAGTGTTTAAAACTTTTGTACAGAAAAGCAACTTCACACATTTCTACCAGACATGATAAAATACATAGTATTAAGAATTTGAGACAAATAAAATAGGAACTTACGGGCAAAATTGCTGGCATCACCGGTGTTTAGATAAAATATCTGGCCGTCTGATTTTGTTTTCCCAGGAAATCTGTCAGCATAATGACCCATCTGGGGGCAGCCTTCACTTGGACAGGGGAAGCACTCGTTCTAGGGAATATAAGCAAATGGTGAACAAGGATGCTCTTTTTAAAAATAGTGTACAATCTTATTCTATGTGTTGTTGAATTCTCAGATACTCTAATCTCAATCCTGTTCTGATAGTAACAGAAGATTTTAACGATGTCTCAACAAAGGTTAAAAATGAGTCTCATTATTTACAACAATAAATCAGCTATTTCACTGTTAAATAACACGATATTAAGAAAAAATTATAGAAGTCACTTAAGATTATATATATATACATATATGTGTGTGTGTGTGTATATATATATATATATTTGACCTTTTCTCTTTTGCCTCTCTTAAGTTGCTCCAGTTGCCCCAAGACACCCCTCTTGTTTTAGGTAGTCAGAATTTATTTTAGAAAAGTTGAAAAAGAAAGAACAAGGTGCTAATCAGCTTCTGGTATACAAAATATAATCCACTGGGATGACAATAGACTTAAAAGTCATTTTTCTCAATTTCCTTAGTTCCCACTTTTAGCATATCAAGGTCTGAAAGATCCAAATCTCAGAATCTTTCCAGTGTAAAGGGAACTTGTTCTAGCTGGTTATTAAGACTTAGCCATGAGGTGAGGGTCTGAAGAAGATTATATCATATGGGAAAATGTCCTTTCCTTTTGGATCAAGAAATGATGGGAAGAAAAGAGGGACAAAAAATAACAGAGGGGAGGGAGACAGGTAGAGAGACACAGTAATTCCTACAATGAAAGGGCAAGGCTGCCCCACAGAAGAGTCAAGTGATGAACTCCTGAATCAATGGACCAGGTGGGGACTGGGCCAAATCTCAAGGTCTGCATCCAGCAAAAGCTAAGGGGAAATGGAGTCAGCCAGGAAGAAATACCCAACCTGCAAGAGTGGACATGCCCAGACATCACCTGCAGATGGCAGCAGTGAGCCCATCAAGGTGGTGGATCCCCAAGTCTTCCTTTCTGACCCTTCACACACACACCGCTGCCACCACCACCAAGATCATCCTGCCCAATACCAACTTGGAGATAGGTGGCCCAAAGGCTGAGAAATCTGCGAAACTGAAAATGTTTTTCTATAAAAGTGTCTGAGCATCGCCTAAAAGGACTGTTTATATTATTGAATGCAGTTAAGTTTTAACTGGATGAAATTTAAAGCTTCTGTGCTGTTTGTTTTCCCCATTACCTAGAAAATGGGGGTTTGGGAAAAAAATTAAAAAGGAGCCAGGATGTTTTTGGTGTACATGCAAGCTATACTGTGAATAAAATATGTACCCATCTCCTTTCCCTTACACATAAGAGCTAACCTATGTTGAGTGCTAATTATTATACCTTAGGTTCTGGGCTAAGTAATTAGAACATGTTATCTCATTAATTCCTCCTATCAAATATATGGAATTTACCATTTTATTTACATTTTAAAAGGAAGAAAGTGATTTAGAGAAGCTGAATGTTTTGCCCCAAATCACTCACCTTTTTAACTGTGGAACTAGGAATCAGATCCTCTCTCTTCATTGCTAAAGTATATCTGCTTGATAATTATAACTTCACCTGGCATGTTACTTGAAAATTTACATATTTAAGTATGTACAAATGTATAGTAAATATTGCACATAGTAAATATGTATATGTGGTACATATTAAATAACACATGGTATACATTTTTACTTGAAAAAAAATTATAGTGAAAGGAAAAGCAATAGTTTTTAAAAAAAGGCAATTGATATGTTATATTCAAGATCAGGGCTTCCCAAGTGGTGCTAGTGGTAAGAAACCTGCCTGCCAATGCAGGACACAAAAGAAACATAGTTCCATTCCTGGGTCAGGAAGATCCCCTGAAGAAGGGTGTGGCAACCCACTCCAGTATTCTTGCCTGCAGAATCCCATTGACAGAGGAGCTTGGCGGGCTACAGTCTATATAGCTGCAAGAACTTGGACACGACTGAAGCACCTTAGCACACAGGCACACATTCAAGATCAGACTTAAGGATCCTAACTTAGATATCCAGAGGTTACCCAAAAAGATGATAATAAAAAAATCTGGGCAATTATGCGATTGCACAGAAATGTCCACATGCCCACAATCCTATTCCTTTGTAAGGTTAACATTTAAGACAACTTCTCCACGGTCATCAGTGTCCTGTGGCCATAGCTCAGGTTTCCAGAGACAATTTTTGCGCTTCAAATTATTTCCAAAGCAAGCTTCCACATTTACCCAACATACCCAGAAGCGATAAAGAACAAGGTGGACACAGGCATTTCGGTTTACAAGTCTGTTTCTCTAAAGTTCTCCCTTGCCTTATCACTATTACAATAAACATGTATGACTGAAAGCATAAATAAGGTATCAGTCATATAGTAACGTTCGCTGAGTGCATACTGGGTGCGGTGAACCACACCAGTCGTGAGCAGCGATGGTCACAAAATCCTTCAGGTACGAGAAACGATGTACTTACCGCGCTGAAAGCACTGTAGGAGGCACAAGGAAATCCAGCAAAGCCATTAGGGTTGAGGATGCTGTCAGCGTAATACTTGTAGCTTCTTAAGTGATTACAGGCCACAAAGTCACGCGTTCCTTGGAAATCAGACATGATTACACTTCAGAGACAGATGTTATTTTTCCAAGTTAATGTCATATTTGGAACATAGTTGTTGAATAGCTTTCTCTAATTAGTGCAAACTCCTGGCAATCACAGAACAAAGTCTTTACAAAGGGTTGTTATCATTTGAGATGTAATCAGAAGTTCAGATTATAATAGTGATGCCACAGATTAATGAATGGAAAAATAACTCTAGGAAGAGAAGATCCGTCCATATACATACAAGTATAATTTAGTAATGTATTCCCTGAGTTAGATTCTTGGAAAGTTGAATACAAGTGCAGTTTCTTTCCTGTAGTCTGCTCATGTCCACTTCCCTCGGTGAAAATGTGTATCATGGGGATACGACAAAGAGTCCTTGGTTACAGAAAACGTGACACCAGTACCATATCAAAATACGAAGCATGTTTACCAAAAGGAAACACAGATTCTGCCCCAAGGAAATCTCCTTATGTACATAATAAATAGGTTTACCTTCCCAGATCCCATTGATGTCAACAATCTGAGACAGAGCATTCTTCTGACATCCAGGCATTTCTTCTCCTCCATTTGGGAAGAAATCTAGGTGGCCCACAACTTGGCTCATTCCAAACCCTGAGAAATTTTAAAATATGGGAAAGTTGATGTCAACATACAGACTCAAAACACTCTAAAACGCTTATGTGTAAATTCAAAAAGCACTCCAGAAGGATGAATTGAGGCACTCACCCAGGTTGGGGATCATTGGGGCAGCGTCTGTGTGAATTGCATCCACAAACTGGGCATCGCTGGGGTCCAATCGGACCAATTCAGGTGTGCCCTCAAAGCAAGGCTCCGCTGGATCCAACCCTAAAACAGACAGGACGTGTCATGTCAGTGTCTTATCAGTGGACAGACACGTGTGCCTCTCTCACTAGTAACACACTCGAGTGCAAGAGCAGGTGGCAATCACGAGGAGGGTGTGCAAAGAGATAAGTCAGTTCTTCTGTAAGATACCCTTTTCTGAAAGGAAATCTATGTCTAATTTACTATTTGGTTTAAAGTGAATCTTCCTTGAGCCATGGAATATTCGTGGGTACTTAGTCACTGGGTCAGTTCTGTCACTAGCTCAGTTACAACGAAAGAGGTCAGACTCCGGAAGATAGCACGGACTCCTAAGAGATTTTCAGGCTAAAAGAGTTCCACCTACACTAACTCCCCTGAGGGCGAGGATCTTGGCATTCACAGTCACTGGGACCACAGTTTGACACAATGCCTGACTGAGCAGGTTCCACCGGACATTAATGGACTGTGAAAAGGAAAGTTCTCTCCAGCAAATTAAAGAGAAATATTCCAGGTGCCCTCACCAATCCAAATATAACCAACTTATCTGAAGTACTAAAAAAAGAGAATCAGGAGTTTGGGGACAGAGTCGGAAGATGCAAGAATAAGTAATCATTCCCTGAAATAGTCACCTCTCAAATCCAGGAAAGCAAAGTCTTTCTTAGAAAGTTACAAGGTTTTTATAGGACCTGGGTATCCAATACATGACTCCACTGGCTAAATGCAACCAGTCTGAGATTGGTAAAATAATAGTTTTGACCTAACTAGCAGCTTGAGCTCTGGCAGCCCAGGCTCCCAGATATCTACCCCCACCACTTGGGTTGTAGTTGATGAGGACTGGAATAATTACCAATTGTTGTGAAGCAGAATATAACTAATTAATACATTTTTGATCTCTTTGGGTTCAATTCTATTTATTCTATTATTTATGCTATTTATTTTACTCACTAAACTCATCCTTTGTGAATATCTGACAAAGAGAAAATAGATATAAATAAGACCTCCAGATGTTCTTAAGTCACGTTTTAGTCACATGTGAGTATTTATATGCTAAACAAGCCTCTATAGACCAAAAATCAGTATTAATAAACAATTAAAAAGGTCTCAGAACACTCTCATAGAAGGAAATGGCACCCCACTCCAGTACTCTTGCCTGGAAAACCCCATGGATGGAGGAGCCTGGTGGGCTGCAGTCCATGGGGTCGCTAGGAGTTGGACACGACGGGGTGACTTCACTTTCACTTTTCACTTTCATGCATTGGAGAAGGAAATGGCAACCCACTCCAGTGTTCTGGCCTGGAGAATCCCAGGGATGGGGGAGCCTGGTGGGCTGCAGTCTATGAGGTCGCATAGACTCGGACACGACTGACGTGACTTAGCAGCAGCAGCTGCAGCAGAACACACTGATTTCTCTGATTCTGTGACCTAATTCAGAAAATGTAAAAACTTGTCTCCTCAGGTAAAAAAGCAGGTCTCTCTGTCAAATTTCTATCCTTGTAGACCCCATATAGGCTTCACTTAATCCAATTTTGCAGCTTTTTACTGTTTTGACCTACCTGTGATACGTCCAATAGTCCCATTGGTCCTCCTTCCTGCCTCCCCAGCAGCGTGGGCACCCAGACTGTGGCCAATGACATGGACGTCGGAAAGTGGGTATTTAAATGATGACTGTTGAAAAGAAAACTCCTTCAGAATATTTTCAAATTGGCAAAATTCAAGATGGGCAGAAAAGACAGAGCTTTGAAAACTCAACTTTTAAGAAGACAAGCTGCCCCTTCAAAGCAATTAATTGTTAGGGATTCTTTTCATTTATAATAGAAAACGGCAATAGTTTAGTGCTTAAACTGGTGGAAATGTTTCACTTTTATTGTTTCACTACACAGAGGAAACCTTCGATGGTATGAGGACGTGTTGTCCTGAGGTGATGAAGCAAGTATTTGGATTAGAAAATAATAATGATTCTTCAACATATGATGATGGGAAAAGTGGACAGTTACATGCAAAAGAATAAAACTGGACCACTTTCTTAAACCATACACAAAAGTAAACTCAAAATGGATTAAAACTTAAATGTAAGACCTGAAACCATAAAACACCCAGAAGAAGCATAGGAAATACATTCTTTGACATCCATCTTAGCAATATTTTTTTGGATGTGTCAAAAGCAGGCAAAAGAAACAAAAGCAAAAATAAACAAATGGAACTAATCAAACCAAAACACTTTTTCACGGTAAAGGAAACCATCACAAACTAAGAAGGCAACTTATTAGATGGGAGAAGATAATTGCAAATTATATTTTCCATAAGAGGTTGACATTCAAAACAGACAAAGAGCTCACATAACTCAATATAAAAAACCCAAATAATCTGATTAAAAAATGAAGGGAAGACCTGAATAGACATTCTAAGTCGGACATACAGATGGCCAACAGACAGATGAAAAGACGTTCATCATTACTAATCATTTAGTTTAGTTCAGTTCAGTTCAGTCGCTCAGTCGTATCTGACTCTTTGCAACCCCATGGACTGCAGCATGCCAGGCATTCCTGTCCCTCGCCAACTCCAGGAGCTTACTCAAACTCCTGTCCAAGTCAGTGATGCCATCCAACCATCTCATCCTCTGTTGTCCCCTTCTCCTCCTGCCTTCAATCTTTCCCAGCATCAGGGTCTTTTCAAAGGAGTTGGTTCTTCACATCGGGTGGCCAAAGTATTGGAGTTTCAGCTTCAGCATCAGTTCTTCCAGTGAATATTCAGGACTGATTTCCTTTAGGATTGACTGGTTGGATCTCCTTGCAGTCCAAGGGACTCTCAAGGGTCTTCTCCAACACATCAGTTCAAAAGCATCAATTCTTTGGTGCTCAGCTTTCTTTATAGTCCAACTCTCACATCCATACATGACTTCTGGAAAAACAATAGCTTTGACTAGATGGACCTTTGTCGGCAAAGTAATGTCTCTGCTTTTTAATATGCTGTCTAGGTTGGTCATAGCTTTTCTTCAAAGGAGCAAGCATCTTTTAATTTCATGGCTGCAATCACCATCTGCAGTGATTTTGGTGCCCCCCAAAGTAAAGTCTGTTTCCATTGTTCCCCACCTATTTGCCATGAAGTGATGGGACCAGGTGCCATGATCTTCGTTTTCTGAATGCTGAGTTTTAAGCCAACTTTTTCATTCTCCTCTTTCACTTTAATCAAGAGGCTCTTTAGTTCTTTACTTTCTGCCATAAGGGTGGTGTCATCTGCATATGTGAGGTTATTGATATTTCTCCCAGCAATCTTGATTCCAGCTTGTGCTTCCTCCAGCCCAGTGTTTCTCATGATGTACTCTGCATATAAGTTAAATAAGCAAGGTGACGATATACAGCCTTGACCTACTCATTCCCTGATTTGGAACCAGTTTGTTCCATGTCTAGATCTAACTGTTGCTTCTTGGCCTGCATACAAATTTCTAAGGAGGCAGGTCAGGTGGTCTGGTATTCCCATCTCTTTCAGAATTTTCCACAGTTCATTGTGATCCACACAGTCAAAGGCTTTGGCATAGTCAATAAAGCAGAAGTAGATGTTTTTCTGGAACTCTCTTGCTTTTTTGATGGTCCAGTGGATGTTGACAGTTGTATCTCGTTCCTCTATCTCTTCTAAATCCAGCCAGAACATCTGGAAGTTCATGGTTCATGTACTATTGAAGCCTGGCTTGGAGAATTTTGAGCATTACTTTGCCAGCGTGTGAGATGAGTTCAGTTGTTTGGTACTGTGGCCACTTTTGACTGAGAAAGTTTACTAATCATTAGGGAAGTGCAAATCAAGACTACAGTGAGACAACACCTCATACTTGTCAGAACGGCTATTATCAAAAAGACAACAGGTACTGAGTGTTAGCAAGGATATGGAGAGAAGGGAATCCTCAAGTATGTCAGTGGCAATGTAAATTAATACAGCCAGTATGGAAAATAGTATGGAGGTTCTTCAAAAAATTTAATACTATCATACAGTCCAGCAATTCCACTTCTGGGTATTGTTTCTAAGAAAATGAAAACATGAATTCCAAAAGATATATGCGTTCCCGTGTTCATTGCAGAATTATTTACAATAGCCAAGCTATGGAAACAACCTAAGAGTCTGTCAATAGGTGCATAAAGAAGATGTAGTACAGACATACTGTGCTTCATTGAGCTTTGCTTTATTGTGTTTCACAGACACTGTGGTTGTTTTTTGCTTGTTTGTTTTTTACAAGCTAAAGGGTTTTGGCAACTCTGCTTTGAACAAGTCTAACAGCGCCATTTTTCCAACAGCATTTGTTCACTTTGTGTTTCTGTGTCACTTTTGGTAATTTTCAGAATATTTCAAAATTTTCATTATTATAGTATTTCTTATGGTGATCAGTGACCTTTGATATTGCTACTGTAATTGTTTCGGGGTGCCACAAACAACACACATATGGATGGTGAATTTAATCAATAAATGTTCTGCTAGCTCCATGAACCAGGCATTACAATTCTATAATTGGCACATGAAACTAATGGAATATTGTGTGTCAACTTTACTTCAATTTTTTAAAAAAGTAAAAGAAAAAAATTAAAGAAAGAAAAGAAAAATGAAAGCAATTACTTAAGCATTTTCAAGTTTCATATTTTCTAAGTTTTTAGTTAGCAAATCAAGCTAACTTGTTATCACTGTACTTCTCTTCAAACAAACAAAACCCCTAGTTTAATTATCATGTCAACTTGGCTTAATAACTGGTTATGTTAAAAGAACTAACAGTGGAATTCAGTAGATAGACCTTACCTGGTTGCTTGAATAATAGCACTTAAAATTAGTTTAATTTTAACTTAGTGGGCGATGAATTGATGAAGTTCAAATTGATTTAACCGATGAAGCTTAAATCAAGATTATTTTTCTGCATTTTTCTCTTCAATCAAGGAGAATTAAACTCTCAGTAGAAAAAATATTTTATCAATTCTCATACATGCAGCAATTTTGAGGGGAAGAGAATTCAGAAAGCCATGTGCATGGGCTTTTATATAAACCAGAGGTAGTTACCTTAAGAAACTCCACTAAATATGCCACCTCTGCACCCACAATCCGGATGTTCTGAGTGGCTTGCGTGTACCCTGTGCGGGAGCCGCCTTTCCAGTCCACACAGATGCAGTTCACACTTTCCACGCTAAACAGGTTCTGGTGGGAGGGACACAATAAATAGGTAAACAATTCAGGATCTTAACTAACTACTAACTAACGCTCTTGAAGACTATGATCAATTCTCTTCTTGACCTACACAAATCATGCTCGCTTTTTAACTCGAAGTCAGTAAACAAAACTTCTGTTACAGTTATGGAATACTTTTTAAAGCTTAACACTGGCTCTAAACTAGAGGTTTGGCCATAGTGGGAAATGGATTCTTTTGGGATGTGTACACAACAGATGCATGGATGTTTGTTTCAGGGAAAAGTGTATAAAATGTGGTACAGTGGTTTGTCTCACTAGCCCATCATCAACCTCACAAGACTACATTGTCTTGTACTAGATGCACCCCAGGACATCACCTGTCTTGTTCACTGATGTATGCTCAGTGCCTTAGATAGTTCCTGGCATATAGTAGATATTCAATAAATATTTACTAAATAATGGAATAAATGAAAGACTGTGTCAAGACTCTTTAAATAAAGATATTGAAGGAAAATGAATAGGCTCTTCCATGACAGAAAGATAAATCTAAGTTTTTGTATGAATGTGTTTTATTGTACATCACTGAAGTTATTTCACATAAAAATACAACCTTCCAGATATCTACTGGAAGTGAGGATCAGTGATAGTTTCATGAATGCTAGACCTGGCAGAAATTTTGTTTATTTGAGTATGCATTTATGCATATCCCCACTTTTTTGCCGAGAAGAATTTGAGAATGAAGCAACCTTAGAATCCATCTCCAACTCTTTCATTTTACAGAGAGTAAAATCCAAAGAGGGGAAACAATTTGCTAGTGTCCAGGTTAGCTAAGGAGAGTCAGAACTGGAATTTAGGGCATTTGTTCTTCTGATTTAACCTACTCACTCCTCCTTCTAGATGCCCAAAGCCAATCAAATGCAAGAAAAACACAGCTGCCTTTGGGATCTCAAAAGTAAACTATACGTATATCTGAAAATCTACATACCTTTGGAGCTGAGAATCATAAACATCTTTTCCTCACTGTAGTATATAAATCTATTTTTACCCTCCCTCCTCCTTCAGCTCAATAATCAACTATAAAGTATTTTAGAAGACAAGTTGTGGCCTTACTGATTATTTCTAATCTTAACTGTCTTTAGGATCAGTCAAAACTCTCGGAGTTAATTCAGCCTTTAACTTGAGTCATAGGCGGGCCTGAAATAAGACCTCTAAAGAAAAGACTGTATCTTGGTGCCACCGTTGGCCACAAAATCTTGATGAATAAATGAATCAACGATAATGTTCCTCCAGCACTAGCAGTTACTCAGAAAATGTACTCTGATTTTCTGTCGTTTAATTCTTCATTATCACAGGGCACTTAGCCAAAGGCAAATTCAAGAAATAGGATCACTACTGTTGAAACAACAGGAGCCAGGAATGAAAATCCATACAAATTCTTAAGCTATTGCTACCATAGGAGATCAATGAGTAGCAAGTGAAAATCACAGGAAAATATTAGTTTGGGCAAAATGAGTTATCTTAGTTCTTGACACAGAAATCAAAGCCTATTGAAGAAATGAAATAGGAAATGAAATGAAATGCAATGCAACAAATGCTGCATCAGTATGGCAGCATCTACTGTGAAAATTTTGAAATATCTCGGTATCAGTTATTAAATAATCATTACTTAGAGCCACCACATGCCTGCCAGCTTTGCTGGTCTGACCTCTACCCTGTGTCACCTCCTGGACCTCCTCTGGGAACCCCAGGCCCAATGATACTCCAGGATACCCCAGGATACTCCAACCTCCTGCTGACAGGAATCTGTCCTGACTGGATGGGGCCTTGCCTTCTATGTTGTTAATTATCACTCTGGAAACAAACTTCATTAAGAGATTTACAGTCCCACCTTGCAAATACTCTGCAGCCAGTTTTCATCCCCCTTGTCTGTGAATCCATGAATAACAAAGCGGGTTTTTCTATTTGTTTTGAAATTGGAGTTTGCGATGATTGATGCATCTGCAACAATTTCCTGTTTGGGGGAGAAAAACATTTAACGTTAAGTTTCTGAAAGTATCCGGTAGGACTGCCTGTACAAGGAGGGAAGTGGCAGGTAAGAGAAGAATACTGAGTCTCAGGGTCCTTGGGAGTAAAGAGTCTCATTACAGCCAAGCTATTTCCAAACATTACCAAGGCACTACTTTTCAGATGTCATAAAATTTTTGCATTTGCTCTACTTGGGTTATGTGTCTGCTATAATATTGGAGGCAGAGGATGAGATGATTGGATAGCATCACGGACTCAATGGACATGAATTTGAGCAAACTCCGGGGGGTGGTGAAGGACAGGGAGCCTGGTGTGCTGCAGTCCATGAGGTCACAAAGAGTTGGACATGACTTAGAGACTGAACAGCAACACAATACGGTGGTGGGGTCTTTGACCAATGGAAAACTACATATATATATATTTTACAGATACAAAATATGTTGGAAGATTACACACAACATCTGGAGATTATATATAATAACCATTATTAGAATATTGTATTAAATGTACCATAGAGGAATGGATACTTTAAACAAGTTATCAAACAAGACTTTAATAAACAAGTTAGATGAAATAACACTTAAGCTCTCTGCCCTAAAAATCTCCACTCTGTGACCTGTTCTTTTTAGAAGACAAAATTCTGTATCCTTATTACATAAAACAGATAAAACTTAGTTCTGAAAACAATGAGCGTTCTTACTTGAAAGTTGTTTGGGTTCTCATTAGTGTATAGAAGGAAGCGAGTGTTGACTTCTTCTGGAGACCAGGGCAATACTTTGAGAGGTCTTTCTATAATTCCTGCCCAGGGGGAATCATCACTGAAGCAGCCAAGTCTATCGTAACAGACTTCTTTTCCTGAAGACACAGCAGTGTTAGTTTCATCAGAATGCTCTTTTTAATGGTCTCCCTGCCAACATTTGAGTTAAATTACTTTTTGTGACATGTTTTCTTCCTCCACATCCTCAGATACCTTCTTATCCACACACTCACAAAACTACCTGAACACGCAACATCCCATCTAAGGATGCTGCTGCTTCTGTTTCTACCATGTAGGACCGCCTCACTCCCCTTCTGTTCCTGTCCAGTCCCATGCTAGGGCTTGATTAAGACTCTCAATTCAGACGTCTTCTTTGGGCCTCCAGTGCCCAAGAAAGGGGTAACTTTGTGTCCCCAGGCCTTGGAGTAGGGGATGAAATGCTTACTTTCTTTCAACCATCTTCTGACTTTGGGTTTGGGTTTGAGAGCTTAAGTTTCTTGCAAATGCCCAAGCTTTATATATCTACCTGAGTGAGTATTTAGGTCTCACCCTACTGGATATATTTAGAGGCATCCTAAATTCTTGTGATGAAAAAGGCTGCTCACAAATAATCAAATATAAAGCCCATGGTGGGGCTTCCCTGTGGCTCAGTGGTAAAGAATTCGCCTGCCAATGCAGGAGACACGGGCTCATCCCTGATCCGGGAAGATCCCACATGCCATGGAGCAGCTAAGCCCACACGCCACAGCTACTGAGCCTGTGCTCTAGAGCCCGGGAGCCACAACTCCTGAGCCCATGTGCCACAACTGCTGAAGCCCACGTACTCTAGAACCCGTGCTCCACAAGAGAAGCCACAGCAATGAGAAGCCCACGGCCACAACTAGAGAAGAGCCAGTGCAGCAACAAAGACCCGACACAGCCACAAATTAATTAATTAATTACTTTAATTAAAATAAAAAGAAAGTCCATGGTTTGACACAACTCTGCACTTGAATGTTAACCCATAAAAGAACAATAACAACAACAAAAAAGAACAACACAAAGGGAGGGCTATCCAGGAGTTACACCGTTAACAGTAGGAATAGCAATTGTTATGGGGGCTTCATTCTTGAAAACTTACTATGTGCCAGGCACTAGGCAAGATGATCTACATACATTATCATACCTATGTCTCACACTTATCTTACAGTAGGGCCGGTATTATGTGCCCAGTTGACAGATGAAGATAGTGAAGCACAGAGAGGTTAAGAATTTTGCTCAGGGAAATACAGTCGTGGCTGGTGGAACCCGGGTTCAAAGTCTACACATGACTCCAAGCTAGGATTGCTAAATTTAGAAAGGAAAATGCAAGTTAAATTGGAGTTTCAGATAAACAATACATTTTTATTGTAAAAATAACAATAAATTTCAATTCTACTTTTTATAATGATACATTTTGTTATTTATATGACTGTGCCATATATTCTTGGTTTTATCTGAAATTCAATTTTAACAGGGTGTCTTGGCTTTTACCTAGCAGCCTTACTCCCAATACCTATGCTCCTAATCATGGATTTCTCCTACTCACTTATTCCTCATCCTCATAGTGGCTTGAATTCAGCTGTTGTAGCCTTTCTCCCAAGTATTGAGCAGTAAGTCTCTTCCAGCATGACATAAATATTTTTTCTTACCTACGACTGCTCCCAGCCACAGTGAAAGTGTCCAGATTAGCAGCATCTAAATAAAATTTTAAAATACAATTGAGTCCAGGTAAGTAAGTTTTTAAACGATTGGCATAATACAAGTCTGAATGGGTAAATTCGAATAAATTAGACAACAAGCTTCAGACTCACAGTGGCAGTTCTGCTGAGTTCTGCGCACAACCAGATAGCACCTAGAGGTCCTTTTATAGGCAAATCTTATCTTTTTGAGCCGTGCCATGGAAAAGTGGCATGAGAAAAGAGGAGGTTCCAAGGATGTATTTCTAATTTTAGCCATAAATAAACCACGACTGATAGAGCAAGTAAAGTTTTCCACCGCAGTTTTCGAAAAATGAGAAAATGGTAGATATGAATAGTTCTGTTTTAATGGGATTATAATGTCTAGAATCATCATAAGTTCATTGTAGTGAAGTTTCTGGTCTGTCCCTTTCTTAGTTTACAGTTTTCTGGTCTGGTCTGTGGGTATGTGTGAAGCTAAATTGTTTCCACGTATTTGACAGCCATAGTCTTGACAACAAATACTAAGAGCTTACCAGCTCATGCAATTTCGCACAATTTTTCTTACCTACGACTGCTCCCAGCCACAGTGAAAGTGTCCAGATTAGCAGCATCTAAATAAAATTTTAAAATACAATTGAGTCCAGGTAAGTAAGTTTTTAAACGATTGGCATAATACAAGTCTGAATGGGTAAATTCGAATAAATTAGACAACAAGCTTCAGACTCACCGTGGCAGTTCTGCTGAGTTCTGCGCACAACCAGATAGCACCTAGAGGTCCTTTTATAGGCAAATCTTATCTTTTTGAGCCGTGCCATGGAAAAGTGGCATGAGAAAAGAGGAGGTTCCAAGGATGTATTTCTAATTTTAGCCATAAATAAACCACGACTGATAGAGCAAGTAAAGTTTTCCACCGCAGTTTTCGAAAAATGAGAAAATGGTAGATATGAATAGTTCTGTTTTAATGGGATTATAATGTCTAGAATCATCATAAGTTCATTGTAGTGAAGTTTCTGGTCTGTCCCTTTCTTAGTTTACAGTTTTCTGGTCTGGTCTGTGGGTATGTGTGAAGCTAAATTGTTTCCACGTATTTGACAGCCATAGTCTTGACAACAAATACTAAGAGCTTACCAGCTCATGCAATTTCGCACATTCTTGCCTTACCCTCCAAAACAAAGCAATAGAGGCAATTCTTCAAGAGATTTCATTTCTTTGGGGAAAGCTGTTGATATTTTATTTTGATAGTCCATAGGGCTAGTTTATTTCTCAACAATAACATGGAAGACAGAATAAATGAACTGATGAAAGGAACTGGGGGTACTTCTAAGAACACAGAGGTGAAATCAGTGACCCTATCACCAACTGAAATTATCCATAAGAGGAAAACCAACTTGGAAGAAAATGGTCTGGGAAATATAATGTGGAAAACAAGTAGAATCTATTCCCTAATCTATCATTGGGTGATAGATTGCTTAAAATTAATTTTAGAAAGACTGTGATAGGATACCATAATTTTAAGAGACCACAGCATTAGGCCTGACAGCATCACAGATATTGGTTGAATGATTTGAAATAGCTACGTTTGTAGGTCAAAAATGGTCAAATAGTCCAGTTCCCTGACAGAGTTTACAGATACAGGAAAAAAAAAAAACAAAACCACACACACACAAAATGATTTGTGCATGAAGAAAATTCAGGAAAGCTGAACAAGGGAAATAAGAACACCAGGACAAAAGTTGCAAGGAAGGGATTCCACGGATGGGAGCTGTGGCAAAGTCCCACTGGATCCTTCTGTTCTCAGCATTTAATCCCATCCTTAGGGACTCTTTTCCAATCCTGATGAGGTTGGTTTTCCGCCCGCTCCGGAAACACTTCCCTTCAGAACTAGCCTCACGTGATACCCATCGCAAGCAGCTGTGGATCAGAAACTCTGACCAGGCTGGGATTCTCTAGGCCATGTCACATCTCAGTATCTAGCCAGGTTGGCCTGAAACGGTCCCTCCCTTCAAAGAATGAGCAAACAAATGAGGGAATGAATATAAAAACAATCCAGCTTGAATCATTGCTATAGTAACAACTGCCTACACAAACTCACATTAAAAACTGTGATTTTTAACTTAAAACAAGCAAACAAACAAACAAAAAAAAGAGAGAGAGAGGTGGGGGAAACAAGGTTCACACTGGGGTTTCAGTTCAGTCAGTCACTCAGTCGTATCTGACTCTTTGGAACCGCGTGGACTTTAGCACGCCAGGCCTCCCTGTCCATCACCAACTCCTAGAGTTTACTCAAACTCATGTCCATTGAGTCGGTGATGCCATCTGACCACCTCATCCTCTGTCGACACCTTCTCCTCCTGCCTTCAAACTTTCCCAGCATCAGGGTCTTTTCAAATGAGTCAGCTCTTTGCATCAGGTAGCCAAAGTGTTGGGAGTTTCGGCTTCATCATCAGTCCTTCCAATGAATATTCAGGACTGATTTCCTTTAGGACTGACTGGTTGAATCTCCTTGCAGTCCAAGGGACTCAAGAGTCTTCTCCAACACCACAGTTCAAAAGCATCAATTCTTCGGTGCTCAGCTTTCTTTACACTGGAGTTTACTACAAAATAAAATACATTCCGTGTGAATTACCAAGTAATTCATACAGAATTTCTAAGTAGGCATTTTGGATAGTACAAATTTAATCCATAATTTAGGTGATCTTTGTTCAGTATAGATTGTAGACTTAGGACTAAAAGTCACTAAGTTCTGAAACAGAGACTAGAGTCCATGGAGAATATTTTTTACGAACTGAGATAAGCTCAAATTTTAGAGTGTTTCAAGAAGAGTCAGTTTCCAAAACTGTTATAAAAGCTAAGAAAGGAATTGTACATAATCAGCAGTTTATCATGTCTCGGCCAGATGAATAACTTCCCTTAAATTCAATCTTGTAAAATTTTGTGAACCATATTGGTTCATTCATATCAGAAATGTGCTATCTAGGAATGGCTGTTTATAGAGTTTGTAGCAGAGATCACTTGCCTCTTCCCACAGAGAATAGAATTAAACTCTATTGCTCAATCTCTCTTGTAGCAAGATGTGCCACAAGATCAATAGGCCAATAAGATGTGAGTACACAGATGTGTATCAGTTCTAGACCTGTTCATAGAGAACCTACACGTGACCCTCCATGCTCCTTCTTTTCCATGGCTTGATGCAGACAAGAACAGTGACCATGAAGACTATGTGTTGAAGCTGGTGGAGCCACAAGCTGGAAGGAGCCTGGGTTCCCTGCTTAGAGGAAAGCTGCTCATCAATCACAAACATCCATTTTGAACTTTACATAAGCATGAAATAAATTCCTATTATGTTAAGCCACTGATATTTCAGGTTATGTCAATTAGCATTAACTAATGGAGACTATTTTATTGTACAATTTCTCCTACCTCCAAGAACAACTTTGGTACCAAACATTGAATGTGTGTGTGTGTTCAGTCACTTCAGTTGTGTCCGACTCTTTGTGACCCCATGGACTGTAGCCTACCAGGCTTCTCTGTCCATGGGACTTTTCATCCTGGGCTTCAAACTTTACCGTGAGATTTGGATGAAGGTTTAAGCAAAACATTAATAATTTGACAGATTATTTTCCAATTCTTGGTTTTGAAAAACTCCTTTCTTCCTAAATTATAAAAATTAATTACTCTTCACTCCTTTTTTTGTAGAATTTTAATTTTAATGGACGTTTTTCAGTTCAGACCCTGAGGGTGACCATTGTTTTCAAAAGCAATCTGAAGCCAAATGATACCTCGAGTTTTAGGAAAAATTCAACCAGTGTTGCCTGGGTCTCTGGATGCAATTTATGTGTAGTTAGAGCAATTTGGTGTGCTGGAACAGAGGAAATTCTCAGACATCATAGGTAGGTGGCTTGGAGCTATCACCAGAACTCTGCTCTCCATCAGCTTTTATTACTCCTGACATCTCAGGATTGCAAGCTACAGAGTGGGCCCTGGGAAGGGCTGACAAAGCCATGATAGTCCTTCCCCAGGTACTGTATGGCACTGAAGTTGACTTTAATTGAAAAATAATTCAAAACACTCCTTTCTCATAGATTCAGCAAAGCACTATATAACATTGATTCAGTTTTGACCCTCAAACCTTGGACACTTAAATGTAAAAAGTCTAAACTTAGAAGTTTCTAAGCCAATAACTATGTTTGCAGAGGAGTTAAATATTGACATATTAATATGTTTAGGCTCTGATTCTGGCAACCTCGTGATACCAAATTCCAGGTGAGGGAAAGAAAGACCCTGGGACACCTGTGTGGCCAGATAACCAGCATGTTAGCCAAACAGTATTATTTACTTAACCTTCAGAGAGCCTGTCTGTCTTCCCTTATCTGGCTCCACCCACGACCAATGCCTTCAGCAGGATGGAGAACACGTTGGCCTGGGGAAGCCAGGCGCCCCCTGAACAGAAGGAGACGGCAGTCATCTGGGGGCTACTGTGTCTTAAACCTTCCTGAGCGTCTGTCCTGCCAAATGTGAGGGGTTTCAGGTCCCCCAGACTCAGGGACTGAAATAATAGCTAACCTCCCTCTGTTATGCATGAAGATAGTTTACGTTGTCAAAAAGAATAACAAGTATACTTAAAATTTTAGAGCGTAAGTTATTCAGTTTTACATACTTCTAAAGTTTTTGTAGTTAATTCCCTGCAGAACCCTTGACACTTCAGCTATTTTACTTATGAGGACGGTGAGACTCAGAGGCTTGAAGCAAGCTTTCCAGGCTTATGCCACTGGTAATCATCAGAGGTGTCGGGGACAATTTCTCTCCTCCAGCCCCAGATGACTTGTATAAACTCACAAAAGGCCATGTTCCCTCCGGGACTGCGTTAGTCTAGAGTTGATATAAAAAATGGTCAGGAATGGGTACAGTAGGCGATGTTAAATGTGTATGTATATATTTGTGTATAAGACTGGGTATCTGTTTTCCAAAAGAAAATAACACATATTTTTTGATAACTTGCTTTGTTTGTATTTTTCTCCCTTACTACTAATGCAGCAAATGGCAATTTTTTTTTCCAGTGAAATAAAACCATTGTGATATTAAACATGATAATCATTACTCTTCTGAACCATCACAGTAGTCTTCTAATTGCTTTCCTTGTCCCTAAAAGAACAGTGTATATCCTCTACACTGCCTGACACTCAGGTTAAAAACACAGACTGGCCACACTATTGTCCTTAAAACTTTAGCCTCCTTCTCTGCCCTGTCCTTTCTAGGTCAGCATGGCCTGATAGGAATATTGTATTGTAAGCCACATTTTGAAAAGTAAAAAGAAATAGGTGAATACACTTTAACAACTTAATCTAAGATATTCCAAATATTATCATTTCAACATGCGTCACATTTCAGGTGGCCACATGTAGCTAGTGTGTGCTGCACTCCTCACTATAAGTAAGACTTTATAGATATGATTAGCTTCCCTGAGGTCTCCAACCTTGCTACATACCCATTTGCACCGTTTTCCAGCCACTCTGAACTCATTTGAAGACATGAGCTCTCAACAGGTTTTAATAGGATGCAGCTACAAGGTACTTAAAGAATGGAATAACAACATTCAGCAGATGTCACTGAGCAGGAAGAAATAGCAAATAGGTAGAGAGATGCAAAATTCAACAGACTCAGAGGTCACAGCTTGGGTACTGAGAGCTATGATGAAAGAGGGACAAAGGAGAGATAACAAACAAAGGAAAAGAAAAAAAAGAAAATACGAAACTAATAATTTGTACAAAAATCTTTTTTGTTCTATACCTGAGATGTTTTGGGGATCAAACAACTAGAAATGATCTGAGGAAATGGGCAGAGGGCAGGCAAAGCCAGAGGCTGTCTCACCATGTGCATTTCATCACTAACCTTTTAAGGCTGGCAAAATGCACTTAAAAAATTATAAGTGAGTGGATTTCTCTTTCAAGTCATGATGGAGCAGCTGGTCTCAGGATTGTTCTTTTACCATACATAATGAAAAGTCTGGGCAATATAACAATGGTTTGCAAAGACTGAACAATGGGTGGTGCAAGATTGTAATAAATGGGGTAAAAAAAAAAACAAATGACGTGAGACTTTTGATCACTCTAGCTATATGCCTGGAGGCATTTCCTGAACCTCAGCACAAGGAGGGAGGTTTCAGCTGGAGCAAGGCAGACTAAGTGAGCTGAGGAGAAATAGAACCGAGTTCACCGAGCCTAAAGTAGTTAGAAGGTACAGAGCAAAGTACTGGAGAGCAGGAAGCTATTAAGACGAAGAGTTTTCAGAAAATGGCACAGGGGTCCACTTGAATCTTGGATAATCTGGAAAATTCAGCTGTGGTCACAGAGCTGGAAAAGGTCAGTTTTATTTCACCCCAAAGAAAGGCAAAGAAGCCAGGGCAAAAGCTAATAGAGTTTTGCCAAGAAACCAAGAGAACGCACTGGTCATAGCAAACACCCTCTTCCAACAACACAAGACAAGACTCTACACATGGATATCACCAGAGGATCAACACTGAAATCAGACTGATTATATTCTTTGCAGCCAAAGATGGAGAAGCTCTATACAGTCAGTAAAAACAAGACAGGGAGCTGACTGTGGCTCAGATCATGAATTCCTTATTGCCAAATTCAGACTTCAGCTGAAGAAAGTAGGGAAAATCACTAGACCATTCAAGTATGACCTAAATAAAATCCCTTATGATTATACAGTGGAAGTGAGAAATAGATTTAAGGGCCTTGATCTGATAGATAGAGTGCCTGATGAACTATGGACAGAGGTTAATGACATTGTACAGGAGACAAGGATCAAGACCATTCCCATGGAAAAGAAATGCAAAAAAGCAAAATGGCTGTCTCAGGAGGCATTACAAATAGCTGTGAAGAGAAGAGAAGCAAAAAGCAAAGGAGAAAAGGAAAGATATAAGCATCTAAATGCAAAGTTCCAGAGAATAGCAAGAAGAGATAAGAAAGCCTTCCTCAGCGATCAGTGCAAGAAATAGAGGAAAACAACAGAATGGGAAAAACTAAAGATCTCTTCAAGAAAATTAGAGATACCAAGGGAACATTTCATACAAAGATGGGCTCAATAAAGGACAGAAATGGTATGGACCTAACAGAAGCAGAAGATATTAAGAAG
The DNA here is from genome assembly GCA_006408675.1 of Madoqua kirkii. Lineage (NCBI taxonomy): Eukaryota > Metazoa > Chordata > Mammalia > Artiodactyla > Bovidae > Madoqua > Madoqua kirkii. The sequence continues at coordinate 39,729 of SJYC01078566.1, forward strand.
AGGTGGCAAGAATACACAGAAGAACTGTACAAAAAAGGTCTTCATGACCCAGATAATCACAATGGTGTGATCACTCACCTAGAGCCAGACATCCTGGAATGTGAAGTCAAGTAGGCTTTAGAAAGCATCACTACGAACAAAACTAGTGGAGGTGATGGAATTCCAGTTGAGCTATTTCAAATCCTGAAAGATGATGCTGTGAAAGTGCTGCACTCAATAGGCCAGCAAATTTGGAAAACTCAGCAGTGTTCACAGGACTGGAAAAGGTCAGTTTTCATTCCGATCCCAAAGAAAGGCAATGCCAAAGAATGCTCACACTACCACACAATTGAACTCATCTCACACGCTAGTAAAGAAATGCTCAAAATTCTCCAAGCCAGGCTTCAGCAATACGTGAAGCGGGAACTCCCTGATGTTCAAGCTGGTTTTAGAAAAGGCAGAGGAACCAGAGATCAAATTGCCAACATCGGCTTGATCATGGAAAAAGCAAGAGAGTTCCAGAAAAACATCTATTTCTGCTCTATTGACTATGCCAAAGCCTTTGACTGTGTGGATCACAATAAACTGTGGAAAATTCTGAAAGAGATGGGAATACTAGACCACCTAACCTGCCTCTTGAGAAATCTGTATGCAGGCCAGGAAGCAACAGTTAGAACTGGACATGGAACAACAGACTGGTTCCAAATAGGACAAGG
>SJYC01078568.1:0-12160 GCA_006408675.1 Madoqua kirkii
TTCATAGTGATGCTTTCTAAGGCCCACTTGACTTCACATTCCAAGATGTCTGGCTCTAGATGAGTGATCACAACATCATGATTATCTAGATCATGAAGATCTTTTTTGTACAGTTCTCCTGTGTATTCTTGCCACCTCTTCTTAATATCGTCTGCTTCTGGTAGGTCCAGACAATTTCTGTCCATTATCGAGCCCATCTTTGCATGAAATGTTCCCTTGGTATCTCTAATTTTCTGGAAGAGATCTCTAGTCTTTCCCATTCTGTTCTTTTCCTCTATTTCTTTGCACTGATCGCTGAAGAAGGCTTTCTTATCTCTTCTTGCCATTCTTTGGAACTCTACATTCAGATGCCTGTATCTTTCTCTTTCTCCTTTGCTTTTCACCTCTGTTCTTTTCCCAGCTATTTGTAAGGCCTCCCCAGACAGCCATTTTGCTTTTTCACATTTCTTTTCCATGGGGATGGTCTTGATCCCTGTCTCCTGTACAATGTCACGAACCTCATTCCGTAGTTCATCAGGCAGTCTATCTGTCACATCTAGGCCCTTAAATCTATTTCTCACTTCCACTGTATAATCATAAGGGGTCTGATTTAGGTCATACCTGAATGGTGTAGCAGTTTTCCCTACTTTCTTCAATTTGAGTCTGAATTTGGTAATAAGGAGTTCATTATCTGAGCCACAGTCAGCTCCTGGTCTTGTTTTTGTTGACTGTATAGAGCGTCTCCATTTTTGGCTGTAAAGAATATAATCAATCTGATTTTGGTGTTGACCATCTGGTGATGTCCATGTGTAGAGTCTTCTCTTTTGTTGTTGGAAGAGGGTGTTTGCTATGACCAGTGCATTTTCTTGGAAAAACTCTTAGTCTTTGCCCTGCTTCATTCCACATTCCAAGGCCAAATTTGCCTGTTACAGACACTATAGGAAGGATAAATTCAAATCTCAAAATCACAGAGCAGAGGATAATCTTCTTTTCCCACCCTGACCCCAAGGCAAGTCTGACAAACCCCTTTGTCATTCCTCAGTGCTGGCAGGCAGTTCGTTTCTAGTCCACCTTTTCACTGAAGTAGCAGCCCTGGCTTTAAACAAAATACTCAAACCTTTATCTCAAGGACTCTCAAAGCTTAATAGCTTATTTCCAAGGGTATATAAAAGCCAAATCTTTGGCTACTAAAATTGGCAAATATCCCAGATAACTCCTACAAAAATTCCCTCTTAATGCTCTAGTTTTCATTTTCCCCTTGGGTTCTAGCTTCCAGAGATTGCTTTTATGTATGCATATGTATACTTGTATATACACAAGTTGATATACAAATATCAACTTGAAGTTAATATTTGTTGTTTTGTATTTCCAGGTAGTATAGAAAGTATTTCAGGTTGTCAGCATGTTGCCAGAAATGGAAGTCATCTGGTCTATGTTACTTTTTTTTTTTTTAACTTTATGGTTTCTACTAACTTCTAATTTCACCTTATACAGAGCTTTGATTTTTCATGGCTAGGCTAAGAAATACATTTTCTTAACCATTCCCTTTACCTCTTTTCATGAATTTCTCTATTTATATTCCTGAGAAAAAAGAGGACTTGTTCTTGCTGATGACCATTATTCCTGTTTAGGCAGACATACCAGACCATTTCTACAGGCTGCTAGTCAGACTGTGGACCGGGGCCCCATGTTAGTTGCCCATCACTTTCCCCTCAGTCCAGGCATCAGAGCATGGAGTACAGCCATTCTGGGAGAGAATGGATACTATCTTAGCAGGCTCTGTCAGTGAGACAGTTCTTTTATACAAGGGCTATAATTTTGAAAATAATTGTGAATTACCTATGTAGTATATTCCCACTGTTGGAAAGCCTAGTAATAGACATCAAGGGAGAAATCCCCAAGTTGATCTAATAAAGCTGTTTATGATGTATCTACCTACTTCAGTCTGGTTCCCTGAGCCTTCATCCTGCCTTTACCAGATACACTCCACCCTCTCTCTTCCATCCCCACTTTAGCTTAGCCAAAGGCACCCCAAGTATCCTCCCCCAACTTTAGTATGTTCCTCCAAATGGTAAGCTTATGTTGTCAACAAATTCTCAGAGCCCAAGACCTCTAAAGTATCTTAGAGATCTTTTCTACTCAAAGTTAATGAAAAGCAGGTTGCCATTAGGCAGTAGCTTCTAAGACCGAATATCAGAAATTTTCAACCACTGTGTTCCAAAGCATATTTGTGTCAATAATTGTGGGATAATTACACTTTTCTATTAACAATAACTGTAAAATATTTAAAAGTTATTTCCTTATTTCATAATGTAATTTGTATTATGATTGTTTGCATTTCATGTAAATTATAAAAACAAAATTATAAAGAATATATCAGTGAAATCACTTTGATTAAAATGTAAAGACACAGAATTTATTGGAACAGTATTGAGGGGTGAAGAGGAAGCATTTACAGTTTAAAGGAGATAAAGAATAAGGCTTGAGCATACAAAGGAAACAAGTCAATTCCCAAAACTAGGAAGCAGGAACAACCACAGTAGCCTCTTAGCTAAGGAAAGATGGTGAGGATCTCATCAGCAAGAGGAAGAAGCCTAAGTATTTTGGTCTATTTTTTCTTCTACTCAGGATTAAAATTCTAAAACAGAGCACCTGATTGATCTAACTTTGTCTTTGGCCGGAAGACATCAGGTCTCTGATGATAGCAGTGAGAATGCTGCTTATGAAAAGAAAACTAAAGGAGAGGAAATAGGTGAAGTTTGTCAAGTGATACAAAATTCCAGTAATAAGATGATAACTAGGTCGTGGGGATGTAATGTACAGCATGGTGATTATAGTTAACAAGATTGTGCTGTACATTTGAAAGTTGCTAAGAGAGTAGATCTTAAAGGTTCTCATCACGGGGGTGGGGGGAGGAGTGAATGTGTAACTATGTGTAGTAACAGATGTGAGTTAAACTTACTGTGGTGATTGTTTTTCAATATATACATATGTCAAATCATTGTGTTATACATCTAAACCTAACACAATGCTTTATGGCAATTATACCTCAATTAAAATATGGATAAAAAGAAATGAAGACTTGAAGAAAGATGAATGCTGCCCAGTGAAATAAAATAAAACAAAGTAAAACCAATGTTCATGCAGCTTGCATCGTGGAATTTCATGTAATCTGTAACCTTATGGTTCCATGCATGTCCCCTAAGCACATGGATCTCAGCTGAGAAGACCTACCACATATATAGCAGTTTTAGTAAACAGTGGTTATATGCTCTACATTTTCTTGGTTACAGAGAGGAGCAGATAAAAGTTACAAAATACCAGGAACCAAGGCTTTGTTTAAAATCCTAGGCTTTAGATTTCTTAGAGAATTGCCAGTGCTTAAAAAACAAATGTGTGTGTGTGTGTGTGTGTGTGTGTGTGTGTGTGTGTGAGATGCAGAAAATCCCTAATTCAAATTCAGAAGCATAACTAATGAGAATAAAGTATACACTTCATACATATTCTTAAATCAACAAATATAAACCTACCACAGGTTATAAAGCTGAGAGGAAAAAATATTTTTTTAGCTCCACCTTGACGGGCTTCTCTTTTAACCCTGGTTCTATGGGAGGTTTTGAGTCCTTCCTCTCAGTTTCTTCCTGCTTCTGTACTAACTGCATGTGAGTCATGGTAAGACCGAAGAAGGAAGGTTGCCAGCCTGTGGCTGGCAGATACGGTCATTCTTGAAGTGCCACTGGGCATGATGTACTGACCATTCCAGACTATTACTTGCCTTCACAACTTTTTGTAACAGGTGCAGCAAATGAACTTCTGCCCTATCTTCCTTAAATGCACACAAATAAAGCGTTACCATGTCCTGGATGTGAAGTCATGCCTACTTCCATGAATCATATTTTGTGTTCATGACTCTGCAACTGGGAATTAGTCATTTCGACCTAATTAGTTTCTTCAAAATAAGAAACACTTCTACCAACGACTTAATATCCTAATATAATTTGTATAGTCAGACAACATCTAGAAAGATGCCAACTGAGATGTTTAACCACCAACAGCAAATATATGTTTTTATTTGCACTCTGCCATCAAAACCCCAAATGAAATCTGAGAGTCATGTGTTGAAGCTGGCTGCTCTCCTACATTTGTAGAGGGCAGTCACAATCAAGGGCAAACTTTCAGTAATGTTGGATGCAACTAAGTTCTTGACAAGGTCCCATTCAAAGAAAAGGCAAACAAAACTTGTTTCATGTACCTTCTAAAAATTTGATTTAATTTGATGATTTTGCCATTTGACCAAAATGACAGAATTCCATAATTGACCCATGTTTATTCAGGTACTCAACTTACAGTTATTGATGAAGCAAGCATGTTGCAGAAATAAAAATAATTCTTTGCTTCTGAAGCTTGTTTTTCTAACACATGCTCAAATATATGGAAATGTGCCCCTGTCCTTAGCTTTGCTTCTTTAAACATTTACTCTTTATGGAGACAAAAGAAAAGAAAATTTAATGTGTGGACTGTTACTAAGATATTTAAAAAGTTATTTGCAATCCCCGTAAGAGTAGGAGTCTATTTTACTGAGGATGAGCAAAGCACGTTTGTATGTGCAAGTAAATTGACACCAACTTTTGGGCTTCTGCTTTGGTTTAAGTATATGTAACATCTCCAAAAATTACTGGAGCATATTTTCTAGATACAAGTATTTGGTGTTAATTTGATAACCATCTGTTTAACACTGACTAACATGTTTTATAATTTTCAGTAAGAGATATTACATATCTTTCATTAAATATATTATTCTAAACAATTTTTTGATGTTAATATTATTGGGATTATTTTGTTTTGCACCCTTTTTCATTGTTTGTTACTAGCAGGTCCTTTTCTCTTGATTTGAGGTGAAAATACTGACAGCATAAGAATCCCTCTCTTCAACTATCATCTCCCATTTCTAGCTCTTACTCTTCCTACCCTCTTTATGAGTGAAGGGTTAAGAGGATAGTTTGAGGCCATCTTCTTTGAAAATGTGGTGTTCTCAAGCCTTTAAACCATATTGTCAATTTACATTAAACAAGAGCAAAATCAGCAAAATTCAGAATATGGGAAACTACAAGACAAATTTTTGAGCAATATTTACAAAAGGGGACAATAAGGAGGGGAAAAACTATAAATTCAAAAAAACTGAGGAGACATATCAACCAAATATGATCCATGGATTTTGAATCCTAATACAAACATGTTTATCTATAAAAAGAACTTATGAGACAACCAGAGATTGTAAGCACTGGCTGTGTACTTGGTGATATCAAGGAAATGAGGTTAAAATTTTCAGAGGGATAGTGGTATTATGGCAGTGTTAAACATCAAAGCATCCTTACATGTTAGTAAGTAGGTATCTGAAGATGAAGTGCTATGTCTGGATGTTTCAAGAATGAAGTTAAGATGAAGCAAGACTGGTCCTATATTGAAGCCAAGTGACAGATGCTAAGGATTCATTATACTATTCAGTCAACTTGTCAGTGTTTGGAATTTTCCAGGAAATTAAAAAAGGAAAATATTGTTTCATATTTTCACAGTTTTCTTTGAATTTGCGGCGTTGTCTTGAGGCCTCAACTGAAATATTCACTCAATTTTCCCCATATAACATATCACATACATCTATATGGCCAACTTATGTGTTGCTTGATATCCAGTCCACTTTCCACCATACTGTACTCCCCGCTTCTTGGAGGTTTACCTGGACCTGCCCGGATCCCTGCAAAATGGTGTTGGGTGATCACATCATGCAGGAGCTATATGGTATGGAAAGAAACTCTTTGGATTTTTCAGTCTAGAAGTCACTGATCAAAGACGTCAAAGTGTCTTCTGCAGTGGCTATTCCGAGGTTGCTGTGCTGTGCTTAGTTGCTCAGTCATGCCCAACTCTTTGTTATCCCATGGACTGTAGCCCGCCAGTCTCCTCATCCATGGGAATTATCCAGGCAAGAATATTATAGCTGGTTGCCATGCCCTCCTCCAGGGAATCTTGCCAACTCAGAGATGAAACTCAGTTCTTCCACATTGCAGGAGGATTCTTTACCATCTCAGCCACCAGGGAAGCCCCAGAATACTGCAGTGGGTAGCCTACTCCTTCTCCAGGGTATCTTACCAACCCAGGAAATCAACCGGGGTCTCCTGCATTGCAGGCAGATTCTTTACTAGCTAAGCTACCACAAGTTCTACCCCGAAGTTTTGTGTAGGAGACAGTTCCCAACTTCCCAGGTGGTGCTAGTGGTAAAGCATACACTACCAATGCATAAGATGCAAGAGACCTGGGTTCGATCCCTGGGCCAGGCAGATTCCCCTAGAGGAGGAAATGGTAATCTACTTCAGTATTCTTATCTTACCTGGGAAATCCCATGGACAGAGAAGCCTGGCAGGCTACAGTCCATGAGGTCACAGAGTCAAACACAGCTGAGCAACTGAGAGCGTGCACACACACATGCACGCACACGCACACACACACACACACACACACACACACACACACACACACACCTAGTTTCTTACTTCTCTCAAGGGAGTGGCTTCATTTTGAAGCTGAGCACTTTGAATTACATGCATTGATGCCTCAATTTTTATAGCCCTTTAACATAATATCTTAACATAGATGACTTGAGAAATATCAGTTGCACTTTTGGAGTACACTAGAATTAAATGCCATTTATAGAGTCTTTCCCTATGATGACATTATGCCATTCTAGATCATTTCTCTGTTAAATCGTTTCTCTTTTTAGTATATGTTGTAAATTTCGTGATTGATTGCAGATATTTGTCTGCAGGGCCCGAAGCCCTTACACTTTTTCTCTTGTGTTGCATTCTTTATTAGATCACCCAAAAATAACAGTGCCAAAAGCTGTTATGAAGACAGACATTTAGAGGAATTTTAGGGTAAAGCTCATGGAAAGCAAATAAAAAGAGGGAGCCACATAATATTCCCTGCTTAGTATTTCACTTTCTCTCAACTCAGAAGTTCTTTTTTATATAATATGAGTAAAAGAAAGGGCAAATTAAACTTTCTCATCACTATTAAATATTATAAGTTACAGATGTATTTCAATGAGGCATCATTAATATGTCATAAATTATATAAAATCTCTTTCCTTTCTTAGAAGCAGCAAGGAAATCTCACACACACATAGCTCCAAGATGACACTGAATTTAATTCACTAAGTAGAATTCCCCAATATCTTCATTTCCTTGCACACTAAAATAATGGGTTTGGGGATTTTCAAGAATTTTTTAAAAGAGCTACAATCTCATCAATCAGAATACTTAGATAATCAGGTAATCTTTTATTAGCAGTTGGAAAAAAGACCACAGATAAATTCTCCAGTTAAAGGAGAATGGACATGTAACAGGTCTTGGCCATTAAAATTATAAACAAAAAGTTGGGACTATATTAAAATTCATCAACTAAAATTTACTTGGAGGATAGAAACCATTGAATTAAGTACAATTTTAATGTGATGAGTGAGATCAACAAACCCAATTAGCCTGATGATGTTTTTCATAGAACTGCAAATATAAGAAATCAGAAAAAAATAGATATGACAAGCTGACTTTGAAAAACAGTTATTTAAATGTGTCTCATAAATGCACTGTTAAGAACTAGGATAATGTAGTTTGCAGATGATGAAGGAGCATATACTTGAGAGGGTGCTTGACCAAGGAATAATTTCTTATTCTAGAACATCAACCAAAGGTGAAGAAAAAAGGCAGGCACACATATAACAAATGCAATGGAGAAAAAAATAGAAATTAACTTCAAAGAATTTTGTATTTTTATCAATTGTTTGGATTTTCAAATGATATTGCTACAACACTAAATGGGTGGCTAGTTTTTGATAACTATCTTTATAGTGCTTTTTATGTATTTGAAATTTCCCAAAGCACTACATCAATCCTTGCAATCTTCACAACAATCCTGTGAGGAAGTACTGCTATTACAACCGTATTACTTGTGATAAACTGAAGCACTGAGAGGTTATATAACTTGCCCCAAGAAATGGCTGAACTAAAGCCACCACTCTTTACTGTTTCTTATCTTTGAAAAGGCAAGACTAACATATATAGTTAGAAAACAATTACAAATGTAATAGGAGGAACATGTACAAACCAAGGTAACATGGAAAATGAGTTTGCATGTATTAGAAAAGAAGCATAATCAAAAAATGAAAAGAATTCATAGTATTTAATTGCAAAGTAAGTATTGAATTGCAAAGATACTTTCATATCTGTCATCTGACTCAGGGGACAAATAAAATAATAATAATCTACACAAAGATGATACAGAAAAGAGATATGATAGATCACAGACTCAACCAAATAAATGAAATTCAAAAAGCATAAATAGAACACCAAGAACTCAGAAGGATGTCCTACCAACATCCTTGATCAGACTATTCTTTGCCATTGTACCATCTTGGTATGAAGCACCTGGAGCTCCAAACTGTAAGATAAAAACCATCCAAATTGTTAGTAAAGTTCCAGGATCTGTGCTTTATTAGAAGTATTATCACTATTTCTATTTCTATGATTAGTGATGAAAAAGCAACTTTCCCTGTTGAGGTTCAAAATCAAAGCAGATAAGATAAGGCATACATTAAAGTAGATAGGTAAACTCAGCAAGAATGAAAGGACGGATTGGAAGGAGTATGGACTGTGTTCAAAGACACAGGTCAGAAAACCTGAGGAAGTCAGGGGAAGGAAAAAAAAGAAAGCCTATGGAAACAGTCATACCTTTACTGAACAGAGAGAATCAAGGTTGACTACCATTCCCTAGAGTGAACTTTTTCCTTCCCAGCATTTCCTTTGAAGTAGTCTCCATAATGGAAAGCAATTGAAGGGATATTTTATGGATGATGGTAAAGATATGCTGCCTGTTTTTGTTTTTGTTTTTAGGAAGGGCAAGCTAAAATGTTGCTTTGAAAGTAGTAGAATTTAGTTTAGTCTTAGAAGAAACGGGCTGTAAAAACCTACAGTCTCTGTAGTAGTACAGCAAAGTAAATCAAGGACTCAACTTTTTCCTAGTACTTTTATGACTGAAGGAGAAGAGGATATTGCTGGCCAGCAGGGAAACAGGAGGATGAACTAAATGATTTCAAGGACTCCTTCCTGCTGGTTGATTTGGGGATAATTACACAGAAAAACAAATCAGCTCACTAGGCCTTTGGTTTACTGCCAAGGAAGTGACTGAAAAGATTTAAACATACTGAATAAAAACTTTCGGGTACATGAGCTGATTAGAATATCTTAAGTGCACTTCCATCAAAATTCCTGCAGATGTGAAAATATGTTTCTCCTTCTTGTATCTAGTATCTGCTGTCCTCGGCAAATTTAGCCTTGGTGTAGTTCTAGCACTGAGGCAGGGGTTTCAGATTACTGATGAGGACTTCTGCCTCTTTAAAGGTGGTATTAAGAGTACCTAGGAGTTCTGAGCAATATCATCCCTTTTTAGATCTGTCCATTCATCATGATCCCGTGCCAGAATTTGTTAGGTAAACATGATTGACAGACAGCCATCTTTATCCTTTATATGGCTAGAGGTCAGCCCTGGTGGAAAGTAATGCTTTTTTAATTAGCTGTTAGAGGATTGTGTTTCCTTTGTGTAGATTGCATGCTGCTCTCTCTCTCAGCCAGTATCCAAAGTGGGTATCTCTTATGCCTTTTGTGCTTCGTATAACTCAGATAACTGAAGAACAGTCATAAAAGATTCATATTGAAGCTGTTTTATAAAAATTTGCACAGCTGGCAAAAAAAAAAAACAAAAAAGAGAGAGAGAGAGAGAGAAAACATACTTGAAATAACAGAGTCCTCAGAAAGGAAAATGAACAACATTTTCAAGGCTATCTTGGCAAATAATGACTGTAAAGAGAAAACTGTTTTGTCACAATACTTCAGCTGCAAAAATAAAATAAAATAAACACAATTTTTAACTGTAATGTGCAAAACATAATTTCCCTCTGAGGAACTGGTTCTTCCATTTAAAGGTAAAATAAACCCCTGAAACACTTTTGGTTTGGCAGAGTTTGCAAGAAAAACAAAGCAAGCATTCGTGACTAATTCAATGGCACTGTACTTCTTCCGCATCTTTTGTGAAGCAAGATGTTCATTTCAGCAAAGGCTGATTATTTTTATGCCTAAAACAATTAATTCAGCAATATGTGAAAACACCGTGAAATGGAGAATGGGTGTGCACAAAATGTTAATACATATTCAAAACACATGCTTTTTATTTAAATATAAAATTGTTGAGCTACAAAACATTCATTCTAACAGTGAGGCTTAAAATATAAACTTCTAAGTAGTTTATAAATACAGTGACTTGATATTATGGTTTAGTACAAAGGCTAATGTTATATTAAGATCTCAAAGATGAATTTTCTACCTTATGAATTAAAAAATAGAATCAGTTATTTGAATGCAATGCATAAATAGGCCCAAATTCTTTTGACTAATTTTGTGCATGTCTAAGTTGGTCTATTGATTTTCTTTATTGTTTTCTGCTTCCAATGTCTTTGATTTTTGATCTTTTTCTTTTAATTATTCTCTTAGCTTTGGGTTTATTAGACACTTCTTTTTTCTAAAGTCTTAAAGTGAGAAGCTTAGTTGATTTGAGACTGTTCTTCTTTTGAATTCTTTCTTTCTTCCAGTACAAATTCTTTCTTTCTTCCCTATCTTTCTTTCTTTCTTTTTCATTAAGAGGTAGTATGATGTTTAAGAGCATGAGATCTGGAGCCTGAACTCTTCCACTTGCTAGCTGTGTAATCTTAGGAAAATTATTTAAGCTCTCTGTGCCTCAGTTTCCTAGTCTGTAAAATGGAACTAAAAATAGTTTCTGCCCATCAGATTATTAAAGAAAAAGTGAATAAAGGTAAGTAAAGAACTAAGAATTTCTTTGCAATATGTGCAATTTGAGAGGCATTATTAGTGGCATGCATTCCTAAAGTATATAGAACATATATCATGTATTGTGCTAAGTCGTTTCAGTTGTATCCAACTCTGCATATCTATGGTGCCCACCAGCCTCCTCTGTCTATGAGGCTTTTCCCAGCAAGAATACTGGAGTGGATTGCCATGCCCTCCCGCAAGGGATCTTTCTGACCCAGGGATCAAACCCATATTTCTTACGTCTCATGCATTAACAGGCAGGTTCTTTACCACTGTGACTCCATGGACTGCAGCCCGCCAGGCTCCTCTATCCATGCGGATACTCCAGGCAAGAATACTAGAGTAGGTTGTCATGCCCTCTTCCAAAAAAATTTACCACCAGCACCACCAAGTATACTGTACATTAAATAAGCTTAACTTCATTTAAATAACACATCAGCATTACTATGTAATCCCTTGTTTTTTGATGTATGCCTTACTTCTTAGTGTATACAAAAATGCTGGGTTATATTTAGGAAAGAGGAGAAAAATCTGTGACGATGATAGCATGATGAGACCCAGTGATGGTCTCTATGTCAATTGTGTGCAATTTCAACACAGAGAGACCCGGAGAAGTCTCTGTGGCATGTCTTGCTTATAATAAGAGTTAATTCAGTGTAATTGTCTTTATTAGTTAATTAAGCTCTAGAAAACTGATTCATTACTAGTCATATTTTTTCTCTTTTGGGTGACCTGGAGGATAAATGTTTAAATAAACATCATGCAAAAAACAAATACAGTTATCCCCTGGTTCCAAGACACCCACATGTACCAAAATCCACAGATGCTCAAGTCTCTTGTATGAAATGGCATTGCATTTGCATATAATTTACACATTTCCTCTAGTATAATTTAAATCTACTTGAGATTACTTAAAATACATAACACAATGTAAATGCTAAATAAATAATTGCAAATATAATGTAAATGCCATGTAAATAATTGCCTGGAACATGGCAATTTTAGGTTTTGCTTTTGGGGACTTCCTGGAATTTTTTTTTTAAACATTTGGCTGGGTGGAATTTCTGAACGGAGGAACCCCCAGATATAGAGGGTCAGCTGTAGTTCATTTAAAGCAATAACTACATGGTCAGATGAAATGCATAATTAAAAAAAATTAAAGATGAAACAGTTTTAGGAGACACCTCAAGAAGTATTTTTGCTAGTTTCATGCTTGATGTTAGGCAGGAAAATGCTTTCTCCCTGCATCTTGC
>SJYC01078569.1:0-25949 GCA_006408675.1 Madoqua kirkii
ATTCATGTAACCATGACTCAAATCAAGATATAGAATATTTCAGCACCCAGAAGACTTCCTTAGGACCCCTTTGAGTCAGAAATTACTCCCAAAGGTCCTATTCTGACCTATATCACCTTTGTTTATTAGTTTTGCCTGTTTTTTAACGCTTCATGTAAATGGACTCATATGGTATGTATTCTTTTGTGTCTGACAGTTTTCATTCAATATTATGTCTATGAGAATAATTCATGTTGTGGAATATATCAGTAGTCCTTTCTTTCTAAAAATTGCGTGTTATTTCATTGCATGAATATACCACAGTTTATTTAGCCATCTTGTTATTGGCAGACAATGAGATGTCTCTGATTTTTGGCTATTGCAGTATACTATGAGTTTTTGGGAACACATCTCTTTGGCAAGAATAAACTGTCATTACAGGTGAACATATATCAAAAGTAGAATTAGAGCATCATAAGTAAAAAAGGCTTATAAGTTTAACTTCATTTTGATTAGATAAAATATATAGGCATTAAAAAGAAAAAGTAGTCCTAAAGTTTGCTTTTGTTATCCTTAGAGGAGCAGATATTTATATCTTTCCCCAAGGAGGATTCCAAATGGCTACTCATAGAAAATTACGTGGAAAGCATTCCAAAATGAGCTTCAATTTATCTAAAACATGATTTAAGGACTTTCCTCTGTCAAATGGTACATGATGAGTCAAAATAAAATTTGTTTACACATCTCAGCTATTGTGAATAATTCTGCAGTGGACATGAGGACATTAATACCTATTTGAGTTCTTGACTTCAATTCTTTCAGATAATTAACTAGAAATGGAATTGCTGGATTGCATGGTAGTCTTATTTTGAATTTTTTGAGGAACCTCCATATAGATTTCCACAGCAGCTGTACCATTTTGTATTCCCACCGACATTGTACAAGGGTTCCAAACTCTCCACATTCTCACTAAAGCTTGTTGTCTTTTGTTCTTTTGGTAATTGCCAATCTGACAGGTGAGGCTATACCTCATTGTCATTTTGATTTGCATTTCCTTGATGATTAGAGACACTGAGCATTTTTTCATAAATTTTTATAATTTTTATTTATTTTTCAGTTGAAGGATAATTGCTTTACAGAATTTTGTTGTTTTCTGTCAAACGTCAACAGGAATCAGCCATAGGTGTTGGCCATTTTAATGTCTTCTTTGGAGAAAAGGATACTCAAGTCTTTCACTCATTGTAAAATTGGGCTATTAATTTTTATGATATTGAGTTGTGTCCATTGTCAGATGATTGGATAAAGACAAGGCACATGTGTGCAATGGCATGTTGTTCAGCCTCTAAAAGGAAGGAAATTTTGTAATATGTGGCAACATGGATAAACCTTGAGGACATGAACTAAATGAAATAAGGTTGCTGAAGGAAAAATACTGCATGATTTCAGTTATATGAGGTACTGAAAATAGTTAAGCTTACAGAAACAGAGTGAAATGGTGATTGTCAGTTGCTGGGAAAGGGAAATGGAGAGTTACGAATCAAAAGGCATAAAATTTCAGTTAAGGAAAATGAATAAGCTCTAGAGATCTGCTGTATAATGCTGTACGTATAGTCAAGGATATTGTATTGTACACTGAAGAACTTGTTATCAGGGTAGATCTCACATTGTGTTTCTATGCACGCACATGCACGCACACACACACACACACACACACACACACACACACACACACAGTGTAGCAGGTATGTTGTTTCCCTCTCTCCTCTGTCCTAGCAACTCACATTCAAACATCCAAACAAATGTGTCAACATTTAACTGCAATATCAACAGCAAAAATGCTCTTTTCTAAGCAGAGAAGTATCTTATCCCTGACATTTCTCACGTCAGTCATACTTTCAAACCTTATTTCCCACTCAATGCTGGTGGCATGAGCATTAATTCAGAGGGAAGAGAAATACTGGTTTTTTAATTTTTCTTGGTTTAGGCTTTAAATTCGAGCATAAGGGTCCTATCTTGGTCAGAAGACTTCCCTTTTCATGCATGAACTTTTCCATCCCTGGCTTGAGCTGGAGATATCCTGGATTCAAATGCACTTACAAATAAAACAATGTATGGCTTTATTTCAAGATTCTAAGACTATTTTATGAATATGGACTTTCAATTAAAAAATATACAGCATAGCCAAACTTTTACCTGTTGAGTAATTTGAAAGTATAGGGTTTAGCCCTTTACAAAGGCTTTCATTAGACAACTCTTGAAACACAGTATTTGTGTTTCTCTGCCATTGCCCCCAACAGCAGCATTTATAAACAAGTGCAAAAAAACTGATGAATCTAGCTTTCAAAGACTGGAAAAATGACTGAAAAGTTGTAGTAAAACACTAAAAACAAAGTTTATCATCTTAACCATTCTGATGTATATAGTTCAGTGGCATTAAACATATTCACATTGCTGTACTATCATCACCACCATTCATCTCTTTCAGTTTTATTTCACTTAAACTGATTTTCTGTGCCATTAAAGAATAACTCTACACTTCCCTCTCCCCATGGTTCCTGGCAACCACCGTTCTATTTTCTGTGCTATGAGCTTGAGTACTCTAGGTACCTCATGTAACCAGACTCACACAGTATTGTTCCTTTGGTAACTGATCTATTGCACTTAGAGTAATACCCTCAAGTATCATCCAGGATGCAGCTTCTGTATTCTTTCTTGCCTTTTTAGCACTGAGTAATATTTGTATGTACCACATTTTGCTTTCCATTCATCCATAAATGGTCACTTCATTGCTTCTGCCTTTTGACTATTGTGAATACTGCTGAGATGAACATGGGTGCACAAATATCTGTTTGAAGCCTTGCTTTCAGTTTCTTTGGGCCTATATTCAGAAATGAAATTCCTGGATCATATGGTTATTCTACTTAGTAATTCAATTTTTAAAAACTCAAACCGTGTAATAATATTGTATGATTCCTATTACGTGAAGGTCACGAACAGAAAACTATCATTGGTGACAAAGAGAAGTGGCCGCCTCTGAGTGGGGGAGGCTGAGAGCAGGGCCAGAAGGGAGCTCTCTTGGGCGATGGAAATATTCTGCATCTTGATCTGAGTAGAGGTTACACAGAGTACATAAGAGTGCATCAGGCCCTACATTCAAGTCTTATCATACACTTTACTTTATGTAAATTATACCTAAAAAACTCTCAAGGATATTTAACAGTGACATGTTTAAAGTGTATACGACTCAGAATACTCAAAGCCACGATATATTTAAATTTAACTTAAAAGTAGATAGGTATGAAGTATGTTTTATGTCTTTTAAGAAAAGCATTTGCAATATCTAATAGGACAAATTTTCCCCATTCACCAGGCAGTTTCAGGAGGTTCCATATACTGTGCTAGAATAGAAATGTCCTTTTATGGGTAAATGTTTCCCTTTGCGTGTTCCAAAGAAAGAGAACACAAAACGTTTCCAATGTTAACCACTGAAAAACTTTTATCACTAAACATTGAGGGAAGGTCATAAGTGTTTACATTAAATTTATCTTTACATCTGAGTGTGTGTGTACTTAGTTGCTCAGTCATGTCTGCTCTTTGCGACCCCATGGACTGCAGCCTGCCAGGCTCCTCTGTCCATGGGGATCCTCCAGGCAGGAATACTGGAGTGGGTTGCCATGCCCTTCCCTTACATCTGAGTAAGCAATGCTTAAATGAGTCACTATTTCAATGTGGTTTTTTAAAATTCCACAATTCTGGAATATGCTCGTGATTGAAAAGGACTTTGTTACCACGGAGCCTGTTAGGGAAGGCTGCCAAATAAACCCTAAAAATTACCTACCCATGTATTTTTTTCTGTGAATAGCTTGACTGCTGCTGCTGCTAAATTGCTTCAGTCCTGTCCGACTCTGTGTGACCCCATAGACGGCAGCCCAGCAGGCTCCACTGTCCCTGGGATTCTCCAGGCAAGAACACTGGAGTGGGTTGCCAGTTCCTTCTCCAATGCATGAAAGTGAAAACTGAAAGGGAAGTCTCTCAGGCCTGTCTGACTCTTAGGGACCCCATGGACTGCAGCCTACCCGGCTCTTCCGCCCATGGGATTTTCCAGGCAAGAGGACTAGAGTGGGATGCCATTGCCTTCTCCTGAGCAGCTTGACTAAACCACAGTAAATTCACAAACAGGAGACTGAAGATAATTCTTCACTGCAAACTCAATCAAGTCATTCAGTCATTCTAGAAAAATGAGTGTATTTTAAGTTAGAATAAAGTACGCCCGATCAATTTACCTCTCAACAATAATGCAGAAGAAAAAGTGAGCTAAGTGAAGGAGCTGTGGTTAATGCATAATGGAAGAACAAGTTATAGACCATCGGATGAAACTATGAGGCAGAGAATAAGCTGAGATTCAACTTGGAAAATTCTGTCCAGAAAAAAAAAAAAAAAGATATTCTCTTGAGCAGAGTTGAAGTGTACAGCATCTGTCTAACCTACCTGCTGCTCAGATGTCCTCTGTGAGGCCAGGAGCCGAGCCTCATGATAAAGAGCCAGTGCCTTTGAATTCTGAACATGTGTCCCTAAAAAAGATGACTCCGTGCCCAGATAAGAGAGCAGGTGCAGAAAAAAAGAAAACAAGACGAATAAAAGGGCAGAGGCTTTTGTGTGTAATGAGTGATCAAGAAGTTTTGGTAAGTGGCCTGCTTGTAGTAACATACACAGAGAAAAGAACCAGTTCTGATAAAGTCAGATTAGTTATGGATAGAGGAAGAGTGAATTATCTTGTTCAAGGGCATCATCACACCAGCTGTCTGTAAAATCTTGCATGGGGATTTTAATGAGCTCTCGTTATCTCAGAACTGGGTTAAAACACCAGAGAACAGAAACTTCTAAGAATCACAGTCCTAATTCTTCAAGGCATTTGGTCATGTGAACATAAAGCTAACCTTTCAGTCACAGCCAGAGACTAAGTCTGGGCTTGTTACAAAAGTGAGTCTCCATAGCTTCTTCTGGCTGCTATTTAGAAAGTACACCTTCGAGTCCCTGATGACTATTGCTATTTATAGTTGTGTTATAAGCTTATTTACTAATTAAACATTTGAGTTGCATGTTCACCTGTCTCCTGTTTCATAAGTCCAGGGGAATAGAGCAGAGAGAAGGAAAGGAGGAGAGGGAGAAAGATTTCTTTTAGTTCTTAAATATGCTTTAAAATTCATATTGAATTGTCACAAAAGAATACTTGTAAATATGCATGTGGCATAAAGAATCATGATAAAAGACAGTTAATTTGTTGCCCAAAACCACAATAGCATCATGTTTCCCTCAGAATAAAACCAGAATCTTCCCTGTGATGCACTTCTACCTGGTACCTTCCAATGTGTCTCCTACTCACCCTACCTGCCCCCCGCACCCCTAACCTCCCCAGCCTCCATTCCTCAGCTGGGCTCCAGCCACCTGACTTCTCCCTATTCCTGGAGGGCTGATTGCTCCCATAGCAGGCCTCTGACCTTTCTCTGCCTGCAGCTCTCCTCCCCACACAGCCACAGGGCTTGAGTCACGCTACCTTCAGGACTTCATCCAAATGCCACCTTCAGAGCAAGTCTTCCCTTCTCAGTTCAGTTCAGTCGCTCAGTCGTGTTCAATTCTTTGCAACCCCATGGACTGCAGCACGTCAGGCCTCCCTGTCCATCACCAACTCCCGGAGCTTACCCAAACTCATGTCCATCGAGTCAGTGATGCCATCCAACCACCTCATCCTCTGTTGTCCCCGTCTCCTCCCGCCTTCAATCTTTCCCAGCATCAGGATCATTTCAAATGAGTCAGCTATTTGCATCGGGTAGCCAGAGTATTGGAGTTTCAGCTTCAACATCAGTCCTTCCAATGAATATTCAGGACTGATTTCCTTTAGGATTGACTGGTTGGATCTGCTTGCGGTCCAAGGATCTCTCAAGAGTCTTCTCCAACACCATAATTCAAAAGCATCAATTCTTCGGTGCTCACCTTTCTGTATAGTCTAACTCTCACATCCATACCTGACTACTAGAAAAATGCCATCTCTACAGCAAAACTTCCCTGGTCACCCTACATAAAATTTCAACTCATCCTAGTCAACACTTCCTTCCTCATCTCTTTCTGTGCTTCATTTTAAAAATCTTTAGTTTTTATCACTAAATAACTTATATTATTTATTAATCATATTTTTTGTCTATTTCTAAGCACCAGATGTGGGCATGCTCAGTCGTGTCCAACTCCTTGTGATCCCACAGACGGTAGCCCACCAGGCTCCTCTGTCCATGGGATTTTCTAGGCAAGAATACTGGAGTGGGTTGCCATTTCCTTCTCCAAGGGATCTTGATTCAGAGATTGAATTCAGGTCTCCTGCATCTCTTGCTTTGGCAGACGAGTTCTTTACCACTTTAGGGCCAGAAGTCAGCTCCAAAGAGCACGTCTGTCTTGATCATGGTCGTCTTCCCTGATACACTGAGAGCTCTGGGTAAATATTTGGTGAGTGTGTATATGAGGAGACATCCCTTTATCTGGGCCCCAGCTGAAGGAACAGGACAAATTCTCTCCATGACCCTCTTCCATTCCATCTCTTTCTCCTTGATCAGTGGTGGCTGCGAATCTAACCTTGTTTATCATCACCCTGCAATTTAAAAAACTACTCTGCGTGTTTGAAATACAATTTGTGCCTGCATGCTTAAAAACATATGGTTTCGTTTTTCATGCATTTGACTTTCTATTAATGCAATCATACCGTATGTATGCATTCTTCTGCGATTTGGTTTTCCCATTAACATTACATTTTTGAAGTTCATCCATGTTGTGAGTAGCATTGGCTCAGTTTTTGCCAAAAACTGAATAAATAAAATTTTGTGACCACCACTAATTTATCCATTTTTTCCTGCTTATTGATATTTGGATTGTATCTGGTTTTGGTGTTACAAAAACTCTCTGTGAACGTTCTCACCCACTACCTGTGTAGCTGTGTTTTCAGATTCTGCATCTAGGCCTGGACTTGACAGGCTGTAGGCTCTTTGGTTCTTGCTCTTTAGTGGTTGGGTCAAATTGCTGATATTTCTAAAGAGGTTGTTCCCGTCTACATTTCCATCAGCACTGTGCATCTATTCTGGTTGCTCCACATCCTTACAATAACTTGATGTTATCAGACTTTTACAGTTCAGCCAATCTGTTGGCAACAAAACCACCTCATGATTTCAGTCAGTGTTTCCTTGATTATCAATGACATTCAGCATCTTTTCTTTGGCTTTTTAGGTTTCTTCCTCTGTAAAGGGCCCCTTCACCATTCTTATTGGTTATTTTTTTCTTTCATATTTATAAGGCTTCTCTACATATTCTGGATATAAATAGCTTATCAGTTACACATGTATCACTATATCTTCTGATTGTGGGATCATGGACTTTTTACTTTATGTTTTCTTTTCATGAACAGAAGTTCTTAATTTTAGTGTAATTATGTATTTCCTTTGTCAGTTATCCTCCTTAAAAAGTTTTAAAGATAGTTGATTTATAATATCTATTGTTTTGCAACTATCCCTTTAAAATATAAGTCAATCCACCTGAAATAGATTTTTTTTTTAACTACACAGTATGAGGTAGAGATTCCAACTGCATATGTATGACACATTTTTCAAGCACTATTTGTTAAAAAAATCCAACCTATTCCCACTGTTCTGCAGATTCCAGTTCAAAATTGTACCATTTCCATATTTTTGTGGGTCTTCATCTTTTGTTCCATTGATCTGTCTGCTTTTTTATCCAACATTTATTATTTTAATTTAATTTTTATTTTATTGTGATAAGAACACTTTATATGAGACCTACCCTCTTAACATATTTTAAGTGTACAGTACAGATAGCTATCTATAGGTACAATATCATACAACAGATCTCTCAAACTTATTCATCTTGTGTAACTGAAACTTTTTGCCTTTTCACACGTTCATGGGGTTCTCAAGGCAAGCATGCTGAAGTGGTTTGCCATTCCCTTCTCCAGTGGACCACGTTTTGTCAGAACTCCTTACCATAACTCATCTGTCTTGGGTGGCCCTACGTGGTAAGACCCTGATGCTGGGAAAGACTGAGGACAGAAAGGGGTGACAGTGGATGAGACGGTTGAATGGCATCACTGATATGAGTTTGAACAAACTGGGAGATAGTGAAGGACAGGGAAGCCTGGCGTGCTGCAGTCTACGGGCTCGCAAAGAGTTGGACACAACTGAGCAACAAAAGAAACTGAAACTTTACACCTGTTGATTAACAACATGACATTTAAAAAACAATTTATAGAGTAAGAATAGAAAGCTACTTCCTTAACTAACAATAATGCCTCTCAGGAATCAATGCTTAATGATGAAAGACTAGAACATCTCATTTACACCAGATGTTCATTATTTATCATAATTTAAGTTGCTGTGAAGGTGCCAAATAATGCAACATTTCAATAACAAGTAATATACCAGCTGGGAAGGAGGAGGTGATATTCTGTTATTTCCAGAAGCTATCATTATATTTATGAAAAAAACTATCAAAAACAATAAAAGAATTCTGTAACATGGTCAGTTGTAAAAGTTATATGCAAAATTCAACAGATTCATTTCTATGGAAATAATTCACATCACAAAAGAAGAAATTCTGCTCACCAAAACAATGACAGTAAATACCTAGGAATTCCAAGAGTAACTAATGTGTGCTAAGTCACTTCAGTCATGTCTGACTCTTTTCGACCCTATGGACTGTAGCCTGCTAGGCTCCTCTATCCATGGGATTCTCCAGGCAAGAACACTGAAGTGAGTTGCCATGCCCTCCTCCAGGGGATCTTCCCAAGCCAGGGACTGAACCTGAGTCTCTTACATCTCCTGCAATGGCAGGCGGGTTCTTTGCCGCTAACGCCCTTATTATTGAAGGTGAGGGATTTTTTTTTTTTTACATTATCACTTAATCCTCAAAGCAAACTATGATTATGTATTATCACTACTCATTTTGTAACTGAAAAAACTGAGCTGCAGAAAGGTTCAATAACTTGCCAAGGTCATCCATAGAACACAGTGGAGTTAAGATTTCAACCAAAGTTCATTATCACTAAGCAAGTCTTGACCATTTTTACTGGGTTTTTTTTTTTTTTTTCTTTCATAGGGTTTTTTTTTTTTTCCTTTTTTCCCTCTACCTTTTACAAAGTAAACCAAAGGACTCTACTAACAGATCATAGAAACACCCAATTCAGGGAAGATATGTTACAGAGAAGAGCTTCCCTAGTGGCTCAGACAGCAAAGAATCTGTCTGCAATGCAGGAGACCTGGGTTCAATCCCTGGGTCAGGAAGACCCACAGGAGAAGGGAACGACTATCAACTCCAGTATTCTTGCCTGGAGAATTTTATGGACAGAGGAGCCAGGTGGGCTACAGTCCATGGGGTTCTAGAGTTGCACATGACTGAGCAACCAACACTAACACATCTTGTGAAGAGGATGGCTGAATGTCAAGAAAGATGACAGTTCTTAACAGATTATATTTGAATTAATTTAAACCCAATAAAATCCTGGCAGAATTTTTTAATATAAAATTGTATTGATTTATGATTATTCATATCAGGACTTTTTCTTAATTTGCCAAATGATTCTAAGTTCTGGAAACCTAAATATGGAAATTCTGGGTGGGGGAAGGTAACTTGCCTTGTGTCCTCAGACACTCAGTTGTGTCTGACTCTCTGTGACCCCCCCCTGGACTCTAGTCAACCAAGCTCCTCTGTCCGTGGGATGTTCTAGGCAAGGATACTGGAGTAGGTTGCCATTTCCTACTCCAAGGGATCTTCCCAACCCAGGGATTGAACCCACGTCTCTTGCGTCTTCCGCATCGGCAGTCGAATTCTTTACCACTGCACCACCTGTACTATAAAGCCACAGTTACTAGAAAAATGAGGTACTGGAGTAGAAACAGACCAAGGTTCTCAAACTGGTACAGCTTTGCCCTCAAAGATTGGGCAGTATCTGGAAACATTTTTGATTGTACAACTCAGGGATGGGGCCTGCATCGGTATATAAAAGTCAGGGATGCTGCTAAAAATCTAACAACCCGCACCCCTACCTTGGTAATCATTTGGCCCCAAATAAAGAATAGTGTGGCCCACAAATGGCAATAGTGCAAGGCAGGGAAACTAAAATAGACAAATGAATAGAAGGGAATAGAGAAAGGAGCATTAGACCTAACTAACTATCAAAGTATAATCTAATAAAAGGTGTCATTAAACCAGTGGAACATCATGAATTTTAGATAATTAATGGACCATTTGAAAAAAAATTAAAATCAATCCTAACCTCATTTCTTACACCAAACCTGACAGTTCATAAGAGTTAAAAACATTCCCACAGTATAAAAAAAAATACAGATCACAACCTGGGGGAAATAAGTGCAATATGTAGGTCAGACAAAAAATTAAACTTCCTATATGCAAAGAGTTTTTATAAACCAATAAGGAAAAGACAAACCATTCAGATAAAACAGGCAAAGCACATAAAAAGGATATTCAGAAATTTAAAATGTGTGTAAAAGTAATAATGAAAAATAAAAATTTTATGTAAAAACAAAATATATAAAATGTAAGAATGAAGTATAGTAATGAGAGATGCAAATTAAAATGAGATATCAGTTTGATGAGGTAAAAAACAAAGCCCATCATGACTAAAGACATAGACTTTGGAGTCAGATCTCCTGGAACAAATCTTGCAGAGCCCTCTCTTACTGGCAGTAATAAGTACTACTAGCAGAGTAAGCCTTCTAGCCTCCAATCTCAGGAAAACTACAAAGGGCTCCCACTGAAGGTGTGGTTACATAGTGAATAGTCTAAATTTATGTTGCCCCATGCTGGAAAAACAGTAGTCTTTTATACAGACTGACCTTACTTGGTTGTATAAATCTGTGGGAATTCAATTTTCCTGGTGCAAATTTACTGGAGGCAATATCAGGAAATTTTATTAGCTGTAATGATTTATTCAGGCCTCTAGAGTGCCATTTATTTCCCAGTAGAAAAGTAGTTTAGAATATTTCAGTATTTCATTTTCCAATGATTTCCCCGTAAAGTCCATTAAAAGTTCAAGTGGGAAAAACAAACAAAAAGCCTCCTACAGGGCTACACACATCATTAATGGTTTGGGTCATGCTAATCAGTATTTCTGAAGAAATGATATTTGCTTATAACCCTTGTATCTTAAAAGAAGCATATAAGAAAAAACTCCCTTTCCACTTGCTGTCGCTAAATTAAAATCCATCATTTGTAGAGCACTTGATACAACCGTTGTTACTTATCATGCCTGTGGGAACTGTGATTCCCAGGCAGTCTGAGATCAAGGGACTCCCAAATCCCAGGGCAGATTTACCCCATGCTGCCTGGGTGTTGAGACACCATTTCTGTGAGGCTGAATTGCCCAATGGACCAGTAACCCAGAGAGGATTCAGATACCAAAGGTGGGCTGTGTGGACTTGCCACCAAAACTTGTCCTCCAAACAGACATCACATCTTGAGATAGCCCAGCCACGGGCAAGCACCCTTGCCCAGCTCAGGTCCACACCCATTATAGCTGCTGGAGGGGGGAACACAGTTCTCATGAATCTGCTCTCCTTTCTGAGCACAGCGAAGTCACTAAGGCTTGTGGGTTGGATGAAAGAATGACTTGGAAACAAAAGCATTTAAAAAAGAAAAGAAGATGTTTACTTGCAGAGAAGTTGCAAGGAAGTCATTCTTCAGAAGAATCAATTCATTAAATAAAACACCCAATAAGAAGTTAAGAATTAAAAAAAGCACAAAAGATTATCAAATTTCCCAGATTGATATAGTCTGTTAATAGGAAGCGTTTTCACAAAAATTGGACACATCTTTAGCCAACAGCTCTGCAAAAGTTAATGGCAAAGTTATTTTATTAGGGGGTTAAATTGTAGAAAGCACAAAATCTTCCACTGGTCCCCGAACCTTCTTGGAATGAATTCCAAATTTCTCACCGCGTCTTGTCACTCTGCTCCCTGATGGCATGCCCTCTCACGTTCTTCCTTGTGCTCTGGGCTCTGACCACCCTGAACCCTGTACTGTTCTTCAAACACAGCAAGCAAGTTCTTACTTGAGGCAAACACTTGTTAATAAGTAAGTTAGTGTGAGTTTGAAAGTATAAGAAACAAAGACTTGCAGAAAAACCAACAGTTGTTCTTGCGTCTTCCCACATGGATTCTAGAAAGGGGACAGAGACTGGATTCTGAGAATGAGGCTCAGCAGAGCAGTGGGATTTCCCCAAAGGCCCTGGGGATACAGGGCTGACACCTGTATCACCTCTGCCCTCTCTTTTCTCTCCTTCACTCTGCTCAAGCAAAAGCATTGCCTCCTGCTTCTGCCATACCTGGTAACACTGGGGAGCCTCCCTCATCAATGATTCATGCAGCTATCCTGGCATTACATGGGTATCTGTACAGCAATTCCCTCCTAGGCATGAAATCTTGCCCTTTGGTGTTGTGTTCCAGCCCAGCTCCGCTGTGATATTTTTTTTTTCTCAACCTCTTTTAAGTATTCTATGTCTATTTAGCATGTTATTAAGGAGATAATAAGGAGATCAAACCAGTCAATCTTAAAGGAAATCAACTCTGAATATTCATTGAAAGGACTGATGTTGAAACCGAAGCTCCAACACTTCGGCCACCTGATGCAAAGAGCTGACTCACTGGAAAACTGACTCATTTCCTGATGCTGGGAAAGACTGAAGGCAGAGGATGAGATGGTTAGATGGCATCATCGACTCAATGGACATGAGTTTGAGCAAACTTTGAGAGATACTGAAGGACAGGGAAGCCTGGTGTGCTGCAGTCCATGGGGTCACAAAGAGTCAGAGTCAGACAGATAGTGATGGAACAACAACATAGAAGGAGACTAAGCCTCGGCATATAGGACTCTTGGGGGACAGAGGGTAGGTGGAGGAAAACGGCCTTCTTTCACACTATCTGAAATTTCATCAGCAATTATATAAAGCTAGGTTACATCTTAGAGCCCCCAAAATGGTAATGAGAAGACTTATCAAATGCCACACTCAGTAAAAGGGATCCCAAAAAGAAAGAGGCAGAATTCCTCAGAACCAGTGAAAATAGTCTGGTCGTTGTGAGCTGTGATTTAAAAAACAAAAAAGAGAAATAAAACCAAGCTAGTAACGTGTACAGAAATTTTTCTTTTGTTCCCTCTTAAATTAGCCTTGTGATCAATATTTGTTTCTGCACATTGAAATTACCTGAAGATCTTTTTAAAAAATGCTGATGCCTGGAACTCACCTCCAGAGATGCTGGTATCAACTGGGCTAGAGACTGATCCAGATGTTGGGATTTTTAAAGCTCCCTATGAGATTCTGGGGTGTACTTTTACAGTTAAAGTGAGGTGACGTTTTACAAGGTCGATGGCACAAAGTTTAATTAAACTGGGTCCTGATACCAACAAGTTACAATGGGCAAATATCTTTGAGATCATGTCTGAGTATAGGCACATAACTATATCACTGTGCTATAGATACCAGTTGGTGTATATTACAGAGAGAATGAAGAATATCTGAGAATCCAGCATTCGAAACATCCTAAAGGAAGATGTTTAGGAGGTTTCTTCTTTATTCTTAAAAATATGCCTATTTTGCAGACCAGAATAGGGATTCTGGGGATGGAGGTGAAAATTAGCAAGTGTTGGGAAATATTGAAATCTTGGAGATCAAGCAGTTTTCCACCAGAGTTTGCTCTTTTTAGAAAATTTAAAATTTTATCATCAACATTAACACTTATGTGTTATCGAAGAAGTGAGAAGTTTAGGCTATTCAGGAAAATGAACACAATGCCAACGTACCTCACTTAAAATCCAGGAGCAGGTATCACTGGGGCATTGAAAACAGGTGTTGGAAGTGTTTTGCTCTCCTTCATGTGAACACACTTCCCCTTGGTATTAATCACAGTTCTCTGCACACAGCACGCAAAACACAGCTTCCACGGCCATAACATGATCATATTAAGAATGTCACCACTTTTTTCAACACCAAGTCAGGATTAGAAGGCGTTTTGTCAACCAACTGTTTCTTGTGAATCCAGCCACGCATCAGCTAGCCTTCTGGTGACTCTCAGTTGTGTGGTCACAGTGTTTTTGCTGCCAACATGGCTGATGCTATTCATACTGTCCCTAGTATACTTTTTCCAGTTTATCTTACGGCTCACAAACCAGTCGTTTACTGTTCCCCAGCAGCAAGTGGGAGGAGGAGAAGTCATCAGACATTTTCCCTCGCACAGCTTTATATGTCTGGTTTTCTACAGCTGTATCTGTTCAGTTCACAGCAGTTCTGTTCAGTCGCTCAGTTGTGTCTGACTCTCTGCGACCCCATGGACTGACTGGAGCATGCCAGGCCTCCCTGTCCATCACCAACTCCCAGAATTTACCCAAACCCATGTCCATTGAGTCAGCGATGCCATCCAACCATCTCATCTTCTGTCGTCCCCTTCTCTTCCCACCTTCAATCTTTCCCAGCATCAGGGTCTTTTCCAGTGAGTCAGTTCTTCTCATCAGGTGGCCAAAGTATTGGAGTTTCGGCTTCATCATTAGTCCTTCCAATGAACACCCAGGACTGATCTCCTTTAGGATGGACTGGTTGGATCTCCTTGCAGTCCAAGGGATTCTCAAGAGTCTTCTCCAACATAAATGATAGCAATTCCATGGGTCGTGTGCTATGGGTACCAATGGGGTTTAGGACATACTACCACAAAATATGGCCCTTTGGCATACTGAATATTTTAAATTGAAGGAATTTGAGAAAGGGCAAGTACAGGAAGGATTTTCTGCCCTCCCCTCAAAGCAGGTCATAAAACCCTCATGTGAGAGGTCACTTTCTGTACTCAGAAGAAGGGACACAGAGAGGAATGTGAATGAACAAGCCTTGATAATTTCTCCCAGTTTACTACACTTGGCCCCTACTCTTTGCCTTATCACATCTTTCTATGACTTTCCACTCTCATCAAACCTCATCAAACAGCATAAAAGTGCTCAAGTGTAACTGTTTGTTCAAGTCTTCACTTCCTTAGGAAGGTTCCTGTGTCACTTTAACCTTATATTCTGTGCTTTTCTCTTATTAATTTTTTTTTAAATTACAGGAGTCCCAGTAAACAATGCAAAGAGAAGAGGAAAAACGTATTGTTTTCCTCCCTACAATGCTATGCATGTTCAACAATTTCATCTGATAAAGGAATTTCACCAATAGCTCATTCTGTGATCTCTCAAAAACGTCTGTCTCTGACCTTGACCCTGGATTCATAAGCTTTTCTGTAATACTATGACTTGAGCCTATTTTTCCTACCAGGAAGGTGAGCTCAAAAGATGTCTTTGGGTTCTTGATCTTATCCCCTATTAATAAACCTCATGCTGGAAGGTATGGTGCTTTGCTTGTTTTAAAAATTAATAGCTGAGAATCTTTTAGAACTGATGAAAACCACAGAGTAGTGTGAGATATCACTACACACTCACCAGAATAGCTAAATTAGAAGAACTGGCGGTGAAGATGTGAGGGCAAAAAACCTCCAAAACAAAAAAGCTCTGGTGGTGCAGATGTGAGGGCAAAAAAACAAACAAAAAACCTCTCAACAGTGCTGATAGGAGTATGAATGGCACACTCACCTGGAGAGCTTCCTGGCAGTTCCTAGCAAAGCTGAGTATGTGCACACTTCATGAATCAAGTCCATCCCTAGGTTAATACTCAAAATAATGCACCAAAAATATAAATACTCATACATACAAAAATAGTTACAGCAGTATTATTTGTAATAACTTCAAATTAGAGACAATCTAAGTGTCCACCAGCAGGCCACACTAAGAATGAATAGGTGCTTATGACTGCATTTATGTCAAATTAGGAAAGTCAAGCAAAACTAACCTATGGTATTAGAAATCAGAAGAGGGGTTACCTTTGTGTGATTAATGATTGAGATATGCACAGTGGAGATTTCTGCAATGTCATAGTGTGTGTGTGTGTGTGTGTGTGTTTTAATGTACAAAGGTGTGTTTGTTTACCTTGTAAAAATACACAGAACTGCACATTCATGGTTTGTGTACTTTCTTGTATGTTTGTTGTACTTCAATAAAAATGAAGTGAAGTGAAATGAAGTAATGAAGTGAGGAAAATGGAAACAAATCCTGTAAGTCCCTCTCCTGGTGGTGTCCATGTTATATAGTGGCCTGGGTTATACTCACTTTACCAACATGTGCCTCACCCACTAAGGCCCCATTTTTCCTCACTCTAGCACCCAACTGGGCTTCCCTGATAGCTTAATTGGTAAAGAGCTCCTTCAATGCAGGAGATTCCAGTTCGATTCCTGGGTTGGGAAGATTCACTGGAGAAGGGATAGGCTACCCACTCCAGTATTCTTGGGCTTCACTTGTAGCTCAGCTGGTAAAGAATCCACCTGCAATGCAGGAGGCCTGGGTTCGATCCCTGGGTTGGAAAGATCCCCTGGAGAAGAGAAAGGCTACCCACTCAGCCCAGTCTACAGTCACTGGGGTGAAAACAGAAGGATAGGATATAAAGGGTAAGGATTAAAGATGCAGAGAAGCCCTGCAAACATACATTAATCTAATGACAAAAGCTACAAAGAGATGGCAAGGTTTTGCTCTGTTCAACGCAAAAAAATAAAAAATAAAAAAAATCAGAGCCTCAAAGATTCATTAATCATAAAATGTTTCCATAAAATAGAAATATATCTTACTTTAAAATCAGTTGTCATAGAGCTACTTATTTTCTGTCTTTTTGCTGTGAGGAATAATCTAAATTTAACATGAAGAGTTGTTACATAAGCTTATGATGTCAAACGCCACCCTATGAAATACTATCCAAGGTGGCTATGTAATCCTGTGACATTCAAGTTACCATATCTCTTTACAGCTTTCTGTTTTCTCCATAACACTCTATATGTACAACAAATGTTATCTTTTTGGATGAACTAGTGAATTGATATATTATTAACAAAATTAAATCAACAGCTGGTGAAATTCTGTTTAAAAAATTAACTTGCTACGTGACTAAAATGCTTTTGTTAGTTTTTATAAATAAAACTGGTTAATTGTACTAAATTGGCTCATGGTCAGAGCTTAAATGTTGTGTTTACACATTGTTGGGTGCTCTTCAACCAAGGAGAAAGTTCAGTCTCTGGAGAGAAATATCTTTATTGATTGCTACACCAACAACTATTACTCTGAAACAGAGGCTAGTGGCTACGACCTCTAGGTTCTTATATGACCTGAGGACAGATACCTGAACACCCCCAAGGCCTGCTGTTTCTCCTCCGTACGCTAGACATTCTGGGAAGCTGAAAGTGAAAATGAAAGTGTTAGTTTTTCAGTGGTGTCCGACTATTTGCAACCCTGTGGACGGTTATCCACCAGGCTCCTCTGTCCATGGGATTCTCTAAGCAAGAGTACTGGAGTGGGTTGGGTTCCCATTCCCTTCTCCAGGGCATCTTCCCGACCCAGGGATGAACCCAGGTCTCTCGAACCCAAAGACTCTCGCAGATTCTTTACTGTCTGAGCCACCAGGCTGGACCATCACTATTATAGTCAGTGCTCAGCTTCTCAGTTCCACGGGCACACTCCTTGTCTTACCTGATATGTGTGCTTGGAAAACAAGCAACAAACCAGCAAAGAGTCCAGGACCACAAGCCTCTTCTTTATTGACATAATTCACGCATTTGGTAAACAAAATGTCCTCTGTGCTTTATATAATCCAGCACACACTGTTCGTCCAAGAGCAACAATTCAATGATCAGAGTGGGGGCTAAAAATTATATTCTACCTTTAACATATGTTGTTATTCTTAAGAATATTTTAGAATTGGTTCAAAATAAAATTTGGAGTGAACTTAACCAGAGTGAGATATATATATATATATTTAATTTTTATTAGAGTATAGTGCTTTACAATGTTGTGTTAGTTTCTGCTATAGCAAAGTGAAGCAGCTGTATGTATACATATATCCCCCTTGGGGATTTTCTTCCTATTTAGGTCACCACAGAGCACTGAGTAGAGCTCCCTATGCTATGCAATAGGCCCTCACTAGTTATCTATTGTATACATAGCACTATATATATGTCAATCACAATCTCCAATTCATCCGCCCACACCCCGGCCAGTATCCATATGTCCATTCTCTATGTCTGTGTCTCTATTTTTGCTTTGCAAATAAGGTTATCTGCATCACTTTTCTAGATTCCACATAAAAGCAATATTATACGATATTTGCTTTTCTCTTTCTGACTGCTTTACTCTGTATTCCAGGTCCATTGATGTCTCTGCAAATTGCACAGCTCCATTCCTTTTTATGGCTGAGTAATATTCCATTGTGTATATAGGTACCACATCCTTATCCATTCTGCTGTTGATGGACATCTAGGTTGCTTCCATGTCCTGGCTATTGTAAATAGTGCTGCAATGAACACTGGGGTGAACATATCTTTTTGAATTATGGTTTTCTCTGGGCATATGCCCAGCAGTGGGGTTGTTGGGGCATATGGTAATTCTATTCTTAGTTTTTAAGGAACTTCAATACTGTTCTCCATAGTGGCTATATCAATTAACATTCCCATCATCAATAACTGGTTAATTGTACTAAATTGGCTCATGGTCAGAGCTTAAATGTTGTGTTTACACATTGTTGGGTGCTCTTCAACCAAGGAGAAAGTTCAGTCTCTGGAGAGAAATATCTTTATTGATTGCTACACCAACAACTATTACTCTGAAACAGAGGCTAGTGGCTACGACCTCTAGGTTCTTATATGACCTGAGGACAGATACCTGAACACCCCCAAGGCCTGCTGTTTCTCCTCCGTACGCTAGACATTCTGGGAAGCTGAAAGTGAAAATGAAAGTGTTAGTTTTTCAGTGGTGTCCGACTATTTGCAACCCTGTGGACGGTTATCCACCAGGCTCCTCTGTCCATGGGATTCTCTAAGCAAGAGTACTGGAGTGGGTTGGGTTCCCATTCCCTTCTCCAGGGCATCTTCCCGACCCAGGGATGAACCCAGGTCTCTCGAACCCAAAGACTCTCGCAGATTCTTTACTGTCTGAGCCACCAGGCTGGACCATCACTATTATAGTCAGTGCTCAGCTTCTCAGTTCCACGGGCACACTCCTTGTCTTACCTGATATGTGTGCTTGGAAAACAAGCAACAAACCAGCAAAGAGTCCAGGACCACAAGCCTCTTCTTTATTGACATAATTCACGCATTTGGTAAACAAAATGTCCTCTGTGCTTTATATAATCCAGCACACACTGTTCGTCCAAGAGCAACAATTCAATGATCAGAGTGGGGGCTAAAAATTATATTCTACCTTTAACATATGTTGTTATTCTTAAGAATATTTTAGAATTGGTTCAAAATAAAATTTGGAGTGAACTTAACCAGAGTGAGATATATATATATATATTTAATTTTTATTAGAGTATAGTGCTTTACAATGTTGTGTTAGTTTCTGCTATAGCAAAGTGAAGCAGCTGTATGTATACATATATCCCCCTTGGGGATTTTCTTCCTATTTAGGTCACCACAGAGCACTGAGTAGAGCTCCCTATGCTATGCAATAGGCCCTCACTAGTTATCTATTGTATACATAGCATATATATATGTCAATCACAATCTCCAATTCATCCGCCCACACCCCGGCCAGTATCCATATGTCCATTCTCTATGTCTGTGTCTCTATTTTTGCTTTGCAAATAAGGTTATCTGCATCACTTTTCTAGATTCCACATAAAAGCAATATTATACGATATTTGCTTTTCTCTTTCTGACTGCTTTACTCTGTATTCCAGGTCCATTGATGTCTCTGCAAATTGCAGAGCTCCATTCCTTTTTATGGCTGAGTAATATTCCATTGTGTATATAGGTACCACATCTTTATCCATTCTGCTGTTGATGGACATCTAGGTTGCTTCCATGTCCTGGCTATTGTAAATAGTGCTGCAATGAACACTGGGGTGAACATATCTTTTTGAATTATGGTTTTCTCTGGGCATATGCCCAGCAGTGGGGTTGTTGGGGCATATGGTAATTCTATTCTTAGTTTTTAAGGAACTTCAATACTGTTCTCCATAGTGGCTATATCAATTAACATTCCCATCATCAATATAAGAGTGTTCCCTTTTCTCCACACCCTCTCCAGAATTTATTGTTTGCATATTATTTTTTGATGACGGCCATTCTGACTGGTGTGAAGTGATACCTCATTATAGTTTGGATTTGCATTTCTCTAATAACAAAACACACCTTTTCATGTGTTTATTGGCCATCTTATGTCTTCTCTGGAGAAATGACTATTTAGGCCTTCCACTCATGTTTTGATTGGGTTGCTTCTTTGATATTGAGCTGCATGAACTGTTTGTATTATTTTGGAGATCAATCCCTTGTCAGTTGCAAATATTTTCTGCCATTCTGAGGGTTGTCTATTCATCTTATTTATTGTTTCCTTTGCTGTGCAAAAGCTTTTAAATTTAATTAGGTCCCATTCATTTATTTTGGTTTTTATTTTCATTACTCTAGAAGATGGGTCAAAAAAGATCTTGCTGCAATTTATGTGAAAAAGTGTTCTGCCTATGTTTTCCTCTAAGAGTATTATAGTGTCTGGTCTAACATTTAGGTCTTTAATCCATATTGAGATCTTGAGAACTAAACATTTCACTGCATATAGCACAGAGGTTTGATTCATTAAAAATGCATCGTGTTGTTCAGTGGTTTGTTGACATTAAGCTATCATTAAATGACACAAAACGCTCATTCTTCCACTAGTGGGCAGCTTAATAAATAATATATTAAGTAAGCAAGGCTTTCTGTAATGGAAAGGTGAATCAAACTTTAAGAAAACATGAATTTATTAGGGACAATTAGTGTACATTATGAAAGCACATAGCTACATAATGAGAGCATTATATGATTGGGAAAAATTATGAATACTGAAGAAAATCTAAATTTTATTTTTAAATGATTGATTCACCCACCTCCACTCATTCATAAATACATGTGTGTGTTAGTCACTCAGTCATGTCCAACTCTTTGCAACCTCATGGACTATAGCCAACCAGGCTCCTCTATCCATGGAATTCTCCAGGCAAGAATACTGGAGTGAGTTGCCATTCCCTTCTGCAGGGGATCTTCCCAACCCAGGGACTGAACCTGGGTGTCCTGCATGGCAGGCAGATTCTTTACCATCTGAACCACAGGGAAGCCTTTGTATATGTAAAGCCTACCTAATTAGCCAAAGGATTTCAGAATGAATAAGCAATCCCAGAAGTCATAAACATTCTTCATTTTAGAGGTGGACACACATGGGGGCTTAAAATGAAATTGTTTGCCTGAGTTCTCTTTCGTTAATTGATTCTGGAATCAAGACCAGACCTCCAATTCACAATTCCATGCTCTGTATTCACTATATTAAATCTTAAGATA
Source organism: Madoqua kirkii (assembly GCA_006408675.1). Taxonomy (NCBI): domain Eukaryota; kingdom Metazoa; phylum Chordata; class Mammalia; order Artiodactyla; family Bovidae; genus Madoqua; species Madoqua kirkii. Next base: position 21,465 of record SJYC01078569.1, read on the forward strand.
TTTTGGAAGTTCAAAAAAAAATAGCCTTCTGTTTTTGAGATTTCAGAAAACATCATCCACATTGTTGGTACAAAACAGTATGCGTCCTGTATTCCATTTGTTTTCTGTACTTTTTTTTCTCCAAATTGTGTGTTTTGAACTCCTTGGGCCTATCTCTCTTTTTGTCATAACCAACAGAACTACAATTTTTACCCTTGAAAATCCACAAGCCTTTGGAAGTGCTAGTAAAAGAAACCTCTGCAAATAATACAGGGAAAATGTTGTATTGTCTCCTGCAGCTTCAGAGAAAAAGCAAATCGCTTTGTGTGTAATGAAAATGTTAGTAAAACACCTGGAATTCAGATGGTGATGTTATATCCTGTGAAAATAACCCTCGCCCTGAAAAAGGTCTAAATCTGATTGGTTGACTTAAAAACATTTGGCTGTGGAGATAAAACTTAAATTCTGTTCTGCTTTCCAGAAGCTCTAAGTGTGCATATCTTTTCATTTTAAGCCAGAAGGGAATCACTAATACTTCTTTTTTTCTCACTCGTGCATGTTGTGTTATGATTGGAATAGAATTCTTATTTAAACAAAGAGCTTGAGGGTCTTGTCTCATTTTATACGTGAACAAGGTTCAAAGGCATTACCTGCTGCCCACGTGCTCTTTGAGGTAAAAGTCCAGAAAAAATGGTGTTTCCTTTACTTTAAAGAAGCATTCGCGTCTCTCTTGTGGCTCAGATGGTAAAGAATCTGCCTTCAATGCAGGAGACCTGGGTTCAATCCCTGGGTCAGGAAGATCCCCTGAACAAGGCAATGGCTACCTACTCCAGTATTCTTGCTGAAGAATTCCATGGAAAGAGAAGCCTGGCAGGCTACAGTCTAAGGGGTTGCAAAGAGCTGGACACGATTGAGCGACTAACATAAACACCCATCTCTACCCACTCCTACATCTTTAGCCTTCAATTACCTTAAATGTTAGGCTTGCCGTGCATGTGAAGTCGCTTCAGTCATGTCTGCCTCCTGTATCTCTATGGGCCTTAGCCAGCCAGGCTCCTCTGTCCATGGATTCTTCAGGCAAGAATACTGGAGTGGGCTGTCATTTCTTACTCTAGGGGATCTTCCCAACGCAAGGATCGAAACTGCATCTCTTATGTCTCCTGCATTGGCAAACGGGTTCTTTACCACTAGCGCCATCTGAGAAGCCTAGGTTCACTGTGGCTATTCCTAAATGATGGATTGAAGTTTGATAACTGTATCTGTGTTCATGTCTCATGGGCACTGTTCTGCAGTTGATTCCACTAAGACCACTGGACAGTGTCTTAGAGGAGCTTGAGATGAGAAGACTAGTCATGCTCTGGTTGGCATCATCCTAAATCTGTGCATGACCTTTGCTCTCTCTTCCTGGGATCTTCAAGGAAATTATTGCTCTTCTGACCACAGCTGACAGTCAGTGGATCTATGATGGATAGATTTATGTGTGAGTGTTTGAGTAAAATATCAGTTCTGTTTCTCCAGGACCAAAGACACTGGGAAAATAGATATGATATCTATAAAAATAGATACGATAACCACAGAATTCAGAAAAGAAAACCTACTGCTCTATCATTATTGCTTTTATAGGAGATCAGTGAGTGAAGGGTGAAGGTACAAGACTGGTCGAATAAGCTGGGTTTTTTCTGTGCCACTGTCACCTCTGTGTCTGCTCTGTCACAGTTCTTATCATGATGTTTTACGACCAAAGATTTATTTTCCTCTGTCCTCTGCAATGCTCTCTTGTATATTTCAAATAACCTCATGACTTAGCCACAATGCTTGGCACATCAAAGGTAACTCAGTAAATGTTTTTTAAATGAATGAATTTAAAAAGCCTATGAAAATAAAAGAAAGATATATGACTACATAAAGGCGAAGTGTTTGCAAAACTCAAACTTTGAAAATAGACTGGAATTCCCTTGGTGGTCCAGTGGTTAAGAATCTGCCTGCCAGTGCAAGGGGACAAGGGTTTGATCCCTCGTCTGGGGAGATTCCACATGTCTCTGAGCAACTAAGCCCGTGCACCACAACTCCTGAAGCCCACCGTCCTAGAACGCTTGTTCCACAATAAGAGAAGCCACCAGGATGAGAAGCCTGCTCAGCACAACTGGAGAATAGCTCCCACTCATTGCAACTAAAGAAAGACCACAAGCAGAGATGAAGACTCAGCATAGCCAAAAATAAATAAAAACAAATTTTAAAAATTGACTGTACAAGTGACAAAGCATTTTTCAGACATTCCCTCATACTGGAGTGAAATCTAGTAGAAACATTCCACTCTCCTGAGTATAAATCACTTAGAGCAGAACTCTAGAGAACCACGTGTAAAATCAAGAAGCCCATCTGGTATTATAAGTTTGTATTTGGGGGAAAAAAGTCACACAACATAACACAAAACATACCTATTATTTTTATTACACAATCTGCAGAAAGCAAAGATTTACCAAATCTTTTTAGCCAGAGGGTATATGAAAAAAAATTGATTTTCCCAAGTAGAAGAGTAAAGATCCCAGAAGGGACATGAGATTTTTATGTTTATCTAACATGAGCTTAGATTTTAAAAGGCTGGCAAACAGTAACTTGGCATAAATTATACTTCTGTTCCTGAAATGCTCTGCTTGTTCTGAAGACTTGCAGAGTCAACAAAACTTGAAGGCTCTTTTACACAGGGTGATTTCTATTATTCACTTTGTTCTGAGGAGCCTGGGGAAACAGACACACAACTTAAGCAGCTGTGTGAATTTTCCTTAACTTCTGCAGAAACATTTATGATGCACCTCCTCCAGCCTTAGGCACAGTGCAGAGGTCAATGCCTCGTCTGTAACTGGATCTTTACACCATTTGCCCCTTCTTCCAGTTCTCCCAGAGCACAATCCCTTGTAAACCTTCAAGTCACCTTTCTCCTCTTACCCTGCCATTTAGCAACTAAAGTCAAAGACATTCAATGTTTTATTTTACCTACAACTCTAACTGGTATAGCCCTTTCAAATCTATGAAGTGCTAGTACAGGCATAATCCTTTGAATGAAGAAAAGATGACTAGCAGGGACTTCCCTGGTGGTCCAATAGTTGAGACCTCGCCTTTCAATGCAGGGGGTGCGTGTTTAATCTCTGGTAGGGGAGTTAAAATCCCACATGCCTTTCGGCCAAAAAACTAAAACATAAAACAGAAGAATACTGTAACAAATTCAACAAAGATTTTTTTTAAAAAAAGAAAGATCACCAGTTAACTTGAAAGCTGTAAATAAGGTGCAGAAAGTGTCTATCCTGCAGATGAGCATGGAAGAGGTCAATGCCCACCTGAATCCCAACAAGTATCCAGACCCAAGTAACTAGTTTATAGAAAATACACAGGAGAGAGGAATGTACTAAAAGATATCAAGGGGATCCCATCAGTTGAATGTGAGAAATTTTACAGAACAAGTAATTTGGTTTATTTAAAAACTGGTGTGGAAGAAGGGGGAGGGGAAACCGCTAGAGACAGGAACATACTAATCATATGCAATTTTTGGATCTTGTATGATTGTATAAATTTAAACCAATCAATGGCCCAAAGACCTTTTTCAGACAATCTGGGAAATGTAAAAACAACTGGAATGTAAGATAATGTTAAGGAATTATTGTTAATTCTTTTAATTAATCTTAAATCCATTTAAAAATTACTGTCAGTTTTTATAAAATAGATATTATAGTTATGTTCAACAAATTTATTGTTTACAGATTCATACTGATGTGTAGGTGGGAGAGATGGTATTACATGTAAGATCTGAAGTTCACTCCATTGGCCTCAAGAGGAAGGAGATGTGGTCCAAGAGCAAGATGCTCCCACGGGCAAGTTTAGAGGCGGTGTTTGTGGGTGATGTGATGACAAGTCTGGAGTGTGGATCGATGGCGATGAGCAGTGAAGGAAGTGACAACTAATGGGGTGGGAAGTCACTTTTCAGCACTAAGGGCAGTTCGCTCAAGAAGCAGAAGTTCCTAACGATCTTCACCACAAATACCCTATATAACACAGGGCACTCAGAGGGAGAAAGAATTTTTTAAAAAGAGCTTTCCTAGGTGGCAATAAACAGAGAAAAGCTACAAAATCTCTTCTACCTCTCACTCTGAAGACCAAGGAACACTTTGAAAATACTAATGTGCTCCCATTAGTTTTCATTATTAATCATTAGATGTACCAACCCAAGAGGTTACCGTCTACTATATGTCATGAGCTACAGACATAATTTGTCTTAGCAAGATTTAACAACATAGTAAATATTCTTCAAATCGTTTTGAACAATGGCTATTCCACCTGGAAATGCTCTAACTGCACTTCAGTGTTGCCACCCTGAACTCTCAGATCTGCCTGGCCAGCTCCTGCGCTATGTTTCATATTCACAACCTTCTGATAATGCAGAAAATGGGACAGATATAAGAACAATACGACAGAAATTCTATAGTTAATTAAAGTAGGGATCCCAGAAGTTAA
>SJYC01078570.1:0-10150 GCA_006408675.1 Madoqua kirkii
ATAAATAAAAACAAATTTTAAAAATTGACTGTACAAGTGACAAAGCATTTTTCAGACATTCCCTCATACTGGAGTGAAATCTAGTAGAAACATTCCACTCTCCTGAGTATAAATCACTTAGAGCAGAACTCTAGAGAACCACGTGTAAAATCAAGAAGCCCATCTGGTATTATAAGTTTGTATTTGGGGGAAAAAAGTCACACAACATAACACAAAACATACCTATTATTTTTATTACACAATCTGCAGAAAGCAAAGATTTACCAAATCTTTTTAGCCAGAGGGTATATGAAAAAAAATTGATTTTCCCAAGTAGAAGAGTAAAGATCCCAGAAGGGACATGAGATTTTTATGTTTATCTAACATGAGCTTAGATTTTAAAAGGCTGGCAAACAGTAACTTGGCATAAATTATACTTCTGTTCCTGAAATGCTCTGCTTGTTCTGAAGACTTGCAGAGTCAACAAAACTTGAAGGCTCTTTTACACAGGGTGATTTCTATTATTCACTTTGTTCTGAGGAGCCTGGGGAAACAGACACACAACTTAAGCAGCTGTGTGAATTTTCCTTAACTTCTGCAGAAACATTTATGATGCACCTCCTCCAGCCTTAGGCACAGTGCAGAGGTCAATGCCTCGTCTGTAACTGGATCTTTACACCATTTGCCCCTTTCTTCCAGTTCTCCCAGAGCACAATCCCTTGTAAACCTTCAAGTCACCTTTCTCCTCTTACCCTGCCATTTAGCAACTAAAGTCAAAGACATTCAATGTTTTATTTTACCTACAACTCTAACTGGTATAGCCCTTTCAAATCTATGAAGTGCTAGTACAGGCATAATCCTTTGAATGAAGAAAAGATGACTAGCAGGGACTTCCCTGGTGGTCCAATAGTTGAGACCTCGCCTTTCAATGCAGGGGGTGCGTGTTTAATCTCTGGTAGGGGAGTTAAAATCCCACATGCCTTTCGGCCAAAAAACTAAAACATAAAACAGAAGAATACTGTAACAAATTCAACAAAGATTTTTTTTAAAAAAAGAAAGATCACCAGTTAACTTGAAAGCTGTAAATAAGGTGCAGAAAGTGTCTATCCTGCAGATGAGCATGGAAGAGGTCAATGCCCACCTGAATCCCAACAAGTATCCAGACCCAAGTAACTAGTTTATAGAAAATACACAGGAGAGAGGAATGTACTAAAAGATATCAAGGGGATCCCATCAGTTGAATGTGAGAAATTTTACAGAACAAGTAATTTGGTTTATTTAAAAACTGGTGTGGAAGAAGGGGGAGGGGAAACCGCTAGAGACAGGAACATACTAATCATATGCAATTTTTGGATCTTGTATGATTGTATAAATTTAAACCAATCAATGGCCCAAAGACCTTTTTCAGACAATCTGGGAAATGTAAAAACAACTGGAATGTAAGATAATGTTAAGGAATTATTGTTAATTCTTTTAATTAATCTTAAATCCATTTAAAAATTACTGTCAGTTTTTATAAAATAGATATTATAGTTATGTTCAACAAATTTATTGTTTACAGATTCATACTGATGTGTAGGTGGGAGAGATGGTATTACATGTAAGATCTGAAGTTCACTCCATTGGCCTCAAGAGGAAGGAGATGTGGTCCAAGAGCAAGATGCTCCCACGGGCAAGTTTAGAGGCGGTGTTTGTGGGTGATGTGATGACAAGTTTGGAGTGTGGATCGATGGCGATGAGCAGTGAAGGAAGTGACGACTAATGGGGTGGGAAGTCACTTTTCAGCACTAAGGGCAGTTCGCTCAAGAAGCAGAAGTTCCTAACGATCTTCACCACAAATACCCTATATAACACAGGGCACTCAGAGGGAGAAAGAATTTTTTAAAAAGAGCTTTCCTAGGTGGCAATAAACAGAGAAAAGCTACAAAATCTCTTCTACCTCTCACTCTGAAGACCAAGGAACACTTTGAAAATACTAATGTGCTCCCATTAGTTTTCATTATTAATCATTAGATGTACCAACCCAAGAGGTTACCGTCTACTATATGTCATGAGCTACAGACATAATTTGTCTTAGCAAGATTTAACAACATAGTAAATATTCTTCAAATCGTTTTGAACAATGGCTATTCCACCTGGAAATGCTCTAACTGCACTTCAGTGTTGCCACCCTGAACTCTCAGATCTGCCTGGCCAGCTCCTGCGCTATGTTTCATATTCACAACCTTCTGATAATGCAGAAAATGGGACAGATATAAGAACAATACGACAGAAATTCTATAGTTAATTAAAGTAGGGATCCCAGAAGTTAATTGACTCCAATTTGTCTTTTCAAGCTAAGGAAGAGCCAGCCCAGAGATCCCCTGAACAAGGAAGCACGCCAGGACTCACAGAGTTTAATGCAGTATCTGGCTCATAATTCTTTCTTCCAGCTGGTGAGAGCCTCCTGAAAGGAACAAAGGCTGAGCAGAGAGTAGTGCAGGCTTAGGGGAGCTCTCTCACGGGAAGTTTCCCTAGAGCTATGCAGCTGACTCCACTGACAGCTTGCTCAGGAGTCCTGGGGCTGCAACAGTTAGTAGGGGTCAGGCCCTCCTGCTGGGGCTGCTCTTGGCCACCCTGTTCCTGGGCTGGCGTGGGCCTCGGGCTGGTACGGCACCAGGGAGGTAGGACGCTCAGCCTGACCATGCCAAAGACATCCTCATCTTTCCTCCTTCCACCACACCTTGCTCTCCAGTCAACCTTCTATCTCCTCCTTGTTCAATGGGAAAGTAAACCCACTCTGTTCTTTGCTTTCTACCACAACTCAAGCTCATGTACAGCCATGGGTCTCTTCTTAAGATTCAGTTCGCAGCCAGGCACCAAGGAGAATCAAGAAATACCCTGCAGAGTATCTGTCATTATTTCTTTTCAATAATATTTCTAGCCCAGTGCTAAACACTGAACCCAGTGACAGAAAACAGAACAAATAAAAACGCTCGTCTTTTATTTTCACTGGGTGAGGACAATTGAATTAGATGAAATTGAAACAAAATAAAAGAGAAAACACAACACATTTGGAAATTACAATATTGTTATTATAAATGCAAAGCAGTCATCAAGTGCTTTGGAAATGAAATGCTGCCTTAGAATAAATACAAATTTGTAACAGGACCTTCAAGGCCCAGAGGGATAAGTAATTCCGTGATAGGAGGCTTCTAGAAGAAGATGCTGAAGAGCCTCAGGACCTATTATTTACTGATACAAACATTACAGATAAGCTCCAAAATCTCTTCTACCTCTCACTCACTCTGAAGACCAAGGAACAATTTGAAAATACTAATGTGCTCTCATTAGTTTTCATTATTAATCAATAGACGTACAACCCAAGAGGTTACCATCTACTATACATCATGAGCTACAGACATAATTTGTCTTAGCAAGATTTAACAACATAGCAAATATTCTTCAAACTGTTTTGAACAATGGCTATTCCACCTGGAAATGCTCTAAATGTACTTCAAACACTCAATCAGACAGAGGCTCATTTTCACTGACAAGTTTATACCTCTTCTTAATTCAAAGAAATTGCAACACAGCTCTATTTGGTCACTGAAAACCAGAATCCTATAGGTCACAGTACTGTACTTTGTCCCAGGGCTCAGTCTGGTTTTAAGGTTCAGATAAAAGCTTTTCAATAAGAGAAATATCCTATATAGAAAAAAGGCAACTGTACCTTTCTATCTCATTTACAAGGGCCAAGTTTGGTCTGGATGCCAGCTAGAAGAAGATTATTTCCCCATTGCTCCCATTAAGTAAATCCATCAAGATTATATCTGATATATCTGAGATTAGCATGGTTTCAGGATCTGGGCAATATTAGGTCCTACGATGTTTTGGCTACAGAAAGCAGATCTGAAAATTTTAAAGGGAAAAAAAGACAATGTTAATATAATTCCAGGGTAGGTGAGGTAGAAAATGTAGGTAGGTCTTCTAATTTAATGAGTAGTTATTATTTTATAAACACTTTCACAAATACAGTATTGGTTTCTTCTAAATAATTTTTCTTCTCTTTATCTGCAAACTTTTGAGGCACACACATTTTTATACTATTTGCAAATTTCAAATTATATATGGATTTTAAATGTCATTTACAAAGTTTAAACTGTGTTTTTAAATGCAAAGGGAAAAGTAAGACTTACTTATATCCATATTTTCCAGATATATCTATCACCATTTCTGCTCCCAGCTTACTCTGAGAACGTTCAAATGAATACTCCTTCCAAGTGAACTCAATGCTTGTAATATTTCCAACGTTAATGTCGGCATCAATTAAATCTGTATAAGTCAGGCCTGGCTTCAGTGTTCCACTGTCAATAGAAAAATAAAACTCATAAGCTTGTGTGGATATTCAGAATATTGAAGTGGAAGACAACACCTGTGTGCATCATGGGAGAGAAAGTTTCATTTCCCTGCATTTGATTATAGGAGATTTATTCTTGCCGTTCACCTTGGTTGGCCAGCATCTCAGAACAGCACAGTTGTAAAGCTTGAAAAGAGAGGGAGGTAAATGAGAAGCTTGACTGGTTGATGTTTTGGGGCCAGTTATCCACAGTGAAAGCTCTGGTCTTAGCTTTGTGGTATCAGAAACTAGAGTTTATTGACACCCCCAAAATCATCAGACTATCGATGATAGACTAAATTCACATAAAAATCAAAGAAAAACTAGAAGCCTGTTGATCAGCTCACAGCGGTGCAATGCTTCCTTTTCATTAACCAAAATGACTCCTAGCCTTCCCCTGCTACCTTCTTCGTCTGTATAAAAAGAATCGGGTAACCAAACTAAAGATAAAGAAAGGTGTTTTGATGAGTGTGGAAATAGAATAAGCCATAAGAGACTTGAGACATAAGATGTGTTTCATGCAAGCCAAAATTATTCTAGATGAGGTTTCTTTAGTCCTGTTATTTCCCTACTGCTTTGTTAATGTATTGTTTGTCTCCTCTAACTGGAGGAAGAGTTTCACGAGAGTAGGACCCGTCCTCTGTTTCCCCAGCAGTTATAACAATTCTTGGTATACAATAGGCATTTAAATGTTAGCTGAATGCAAGAATGGATGCTGCTATTCCTAGGGCCTGACTTGTTCCATTACATGTAGAATTAATTGATTTAATTACCAGAGGACAACTTTTTTTCAGGTTATATTGGGCTTCCCTGGTGGCTCAGACAGTAAAGCGTCTGCCTGCAATGCGGGAGACTGGGGTTCGATACCTGGCTCAGGAAGATCCCCTGGGGAAGGAAATGGCAACCCACTCCAGTACTCTTGCCTGGAAAATCCCATGGATGGAGGAGCCTGGTGGGCTACACTCCATGGAGTCGCAAAGAGTCGGACACAACTGAGCGACTTCACTTCACTACACTACACTTCACTTTACTTCAAAGGGTGATTTCCCTGTTGCTCCATGAACTGCCTTCACTCACCGCACACTCAGCACGGCTCTGCATGATGGTGTCACTGGAAACCCAAATGACTATAATGTACAGTGAGGGCCGCCCTGGTGCCTCCGTGGGAAATAATCTGCCTGTCAATTCAGGAGATGCGGGTTTGATCCCTGGGTTGGGAAGATCCCCTGGAGAAGGAAATGGCCACCCACTCCAGTATGTTTGCCTGGGAAATCCCATGGACAGAGGAGCCTGGCTGGCTACAGTCCATGGGTTCGCAAAAGAGTCAGACACAACTGAGTGCATTAGCATGCAAGCATGCGATGTATGGTGAAGCCAGACTTCTAAAGCTTGACTGAAAAGTGGGACTAGATGAGCACACAAATTCATTCAGCAGACTTCATTCCAAGGTGAAACATTTACTGTGGACCTGAAATGCTTAATTATTCTTAAAAAAGAGGATTGGATAATTACTCAAGGACATGACAAGTAGCTTCTTTAGACATTAGCAAAAGTAGAGAGATGACAAAACATTTTCACAAATTTTAGAAGGGGTGAGAACCATGCATTTCTCCCCACCTGACCCAGGTCAGCTGCCTTGTGCAGGACGCAAATTCTACAGCCTCAAGCAATGAGTGCACTGTGGGCCTTAGAGCCACAGACACAAGATCATGTTGAGCTATCCTCAGAGGAATAGCTTACTGGAGATGTGAAGAACAAGTGGACATGAGATCTGCTAAGACAGAGAAGGGTATTTGGAACATGGAACAGCATGGATAAAAGTCAGGAAGGGAGGAAAGGGTGAGATCTATTTTAATGCTGGGAAGTGTAATCAGTGTAACGTGGCTAAGCTGAAGATGAACAAAGCCAAACAGTGGGAGACACGGCTAGAAATCTTGGGTTGGAGCCTGTGTGTGAACCGGGATCCAGACAATCACTGACTGAACTCACCTTTACAGGTAGCTGCACCAAGGCAAGATGATGAGCACAAAGGCTGCCAGAGTGATTAATCCGACGTACCCTTCGACCGACAACCACAAACCTCTGCTTTCTGTGCCTCTGCCTTGTATTTGAAGATGATGTAAATCACAGAGCCAAAACATCTAATTAATTCATCAGTTCACAAAATGGTAACATCTAATTAGTGTGTACAATGTTAATTCTGAAATGAGTTCCAGAATTAAGTGATGGAAGAGGAAGACATAATTCAAAAATGCTAAGGCTGATCAAAGAAAAAATTAAGGAAAACTCAAGATAAAAGGAGACTATAGCCTTTTATGAGAGTGCAGGGTGAATGTCTCTACTGAATTGTTACTACCTTTGACTATCTTAAAACATATCCTATACCTGTGAGTACTACTTAGGGAGCTTATTAGAAATTCGGCCATTCATATAACTACTTCATTTCATATGAAATCTATAAAAATAAAGTGATATGCCCAAATTTGTATAACAATAATGGCATATATTGTTTTTGCAACCCCATAGACAGTACAGTCCATGGAATTCTGCAGGTCAGAATACTGGATTAGGTAGCCTTTCCCTTCTTCAGGGGCTCTTACCAACCGAGGGATCGAACCCAGGTCTCCTGCATTGCAGGTGGATTCTTTACCAGCTGAGCCACTAGGCAAGCCCAAGAATACTGGAGTGGGTGGCCTATCCCTTCTCCAGTGGATCTTCCTAACCCAGGAATCAAACCAGGGTTTCCTGCATTGTAGGCGGATTCTTTACCAACTGAGCTATTAGGGAAGCCCTCGTTGGAAGAAAAGTTATGACCAACCTAGAGAGCATATTCAAAAGCAGAGACATTACTTCGCTGACTAAGGTCCATCTAGTCAAGGCTATGGTTTTTCCAGTAGTCATGTATGGATGTGAGAGCTGGACTGTGAAGAAGGCTGAGTGCCAAAGAATTGATGCTTTTGAACTGTGGTGTTGGCAAAGACTCTTGAGAGTCCCTTGGACTGCAAGGAGATCCAACCAGTCCATTCTGAAGAAGATCAACCCTGGGATTTCTTTGGAAGTAATGATGCTAAAGCTGAAACTTCAGTACTTTGGCCACCTCATGCGAAGAGTTGACTCATTGGAAAAGACTCTGATGCTGGGAGGGATTGGGGGCAGGAGGAGAAGGGGACGACCGAGGATGAGATGGCTGGATGGCATCACTGACTCGATGGACTCAAGTTGAGTGAACTCCGGGAGTTGGTGATGGACAGGGAGGTCTGGTGTGCTGCAATTCATGGGGTCGCAAAGAGTCGGACATGACTGAGTGACTCAACTGAACTGAACTAAAAATAAAGCGATATGCCCAAATTTGTATAACAATAACAGACTGAATTAAAAGCATATCTTGTTTCCTGTCAGTTTTTTTCCCACTTGCTTTATTATCTAGGTCTGTGTTTTCATCTTAACATTTCCTAAAATTTTCTGTTTGTAGCTGGAACTGCGGATGAAATAGATACTATGATTTCTATTTTATATTTTGGAAAAAAGAAAAGTTACTATCAGATGATAGCTAGTGGTACTGTAGGAAAAGCCTGAGCCTTCCTGAGCGTGATGAACTGAGTATAGCACTGTTACCTGCCAGGCATCATCCCCGCCTACCTGACAAACTCAAACTCCCCTGTCTTCCCAGTTATTCCGCCTACACGGAGAAATATACTTCCTTGAGTGACGCTGTTCCCACCAAGTTTGACAGACAGTTTGTGCCTCCAACCTGGAAACAGAGAAAATAAGAAAGAGAGAGAGAAAGGTTTTAAACACGGGAAAAGCATGGCATCTGTGTTACTCTTGTTCAGTTACTAAGTCATGTCTGACCCTTTGAGACCCCATGAACTGTAGCACAGCAGGCTTCCCTGTTCTTCACTATCTCGCTACTTCAACGTAAATGTAACCTTCAGGGTTAAAGTGGAAGAGGGCTGTTCATGTTCATGAGAAAATATTAATACAACTTTATATAGCTTGAGTGAATTTGGTAAGGTTATATATTTAAAGACATATAAACTATCACATGTTGATTTTGCAAAGTAAATAGTTAATAATATTTTTAAAGAAAATTCTTTAATTTTCCATATATTTTTTGGACTTTAGAAAAATGTGTGTGTCTTCTTCATCCATTACATTTGTATTCTGTGGTGTGTATGCTTTCTATCAGTTCAGTTCAGTTGCTGAAACTCCAATACTTTGACCAAAGTATTGGAGTTTCAAGATACATTTTGGAAAGACTTAGAGCAGACAAAGTGTGATTTCACACCCTTTGAAAATAAAAGAGAATGTTCCTAATCTGCTAGCTAGGAATTTCTTAGGTACTCTTGCTCTATTTTCTCCCAGTCTGGATATGTGGATACAGCCTATAAAGATAAACCAAAGATTTATCTGTTCTGTCTTTCTACATCATTGTATGGCAGAAACTCGAGTATAAAAAGCAAAAGTAATTCTTTTGGTTGATTCTCTTGGTCATTCTCTTGATTTACCTAGAATTAATAGCAAGTAAGGCAACTCATTAAGCTTCCCAGGTAGAGCTAGGGTAAATAACCCATCTGCCAGTGCAGGAGACACAAGAGACATAGGTTTGATTCCTGGGTCAGGAAGATCCCCTGGAGGAGGGCATTGCAACTCACTCCAGTATTCTTGCCTGGAGAATCCCATGGACAGAGGAGTCTGGCAGGTTATAGTCCATCAGTTCAGTTCAGTTCAGTCCCTCAGTCATGTCTGACTCTTTGCAAACCCATGAACCGCAGCACGCCAGGCCTCCCTGTCCATCACTAACTCACAGAGTTCACCCAAACCCATGTCCATTGAGTAGGTGATGCCATCCGACCATCTCATCCTCTGTCGTCCCCTTCTCCTTCTGCCCTCAATCTTTCCTAGCATCAGGGACTTTTCAAATGAGTCAGATCTTCACATCAGGTGGCCAAAGTATTATAGTTTCAGCTTCAATATCAGTCCTACCAATGAACATCCAGGAGTGATCTCCTTTAGGATGGACTGGTTGGATCTCCTTGCAGTCCAAAGGACTGCTTGCTTTCCATACCAAATTCTAATTTGCTATAGTTTGACAATTAATCCAGAAAAATATCTAGAAAACCTATTGAGCAAGAAAGTCTGTGTTTTTTTTAATGACTCAGAGGCAGAATGAATTGTCATTTCCTCTCCCACCAGGCTTTGTGCTAGGAGTTTCCAGTCAGTACAGGTCTGAGTCAACACAAAACCTGCCAATGGGATAAATCCCTTGCAAATAGTCAAGTGTAGCTTTTAAAGAACTCTAGAACTAAACAGATCTTTCATTATGAATTCTAAAATTGTTGTATACTTAAATAATTTCACAATTTGTATGGAAATACAAAAAACCTTGAATAGCCAAAGCAATCTTGAGAAAGAAGAATGGAACTGGAGGAATCAACCTGCCTGACTTCAGGCTCTACTACAAAGCCACAGTCATCAAGACAGTATGGTACTGGCACAAAGACAGAAATATAGATCAATGGAACAAAACAGAAAGCCCAGAGATAAATCCACATACCTATGGACACCTTATCTTCGACAAAGGAGGCAAGAATATACAATGGAGTAAAGACAATCTCTTTAACAAGTGGTGATGGGAAAACTGGTCAACCACTTATAAAAGAATGAAACTAGAACGCTTTCTAATGCCATATACAAAAATAAACTCAAAATGGATTAAAGATCTAAACGTAAGACCAGAAACTATAAAACTCCTAGAGGAGAACATACGCAAAACACCCTCCAATAAATCAC
>SJYC01078572.1:0-23215 GCA_006408675.1 Madoqua kirkii
ATGCACATATGCTTTGAAAATTTCACTTCTATTATATGTCATAAAGAAACTTCTACACAAGTACATAAGGAGATATGCAAAGGTGTTTATTACAGAATTGCTTTTAATAATGAAAACTGCAAACAACCAAAATGCACGTTAGCAGGGGAATGAATTGGAGAAGGCAATGGCACCCCACTCCAGCACTCTTGGCTGGAAAATCCCATGGACGGAAGAGCCTGGTGGGCTGCAGTCCATGGGGTCACTAAGAGTTGGACACGACTGAGCGACTTCACTTTCACTTTTCACTTTCATGCATTGGAGAAGGAAATGGCAACCCACTCCAGTGTTCTTGCCTGGAGAATCCCAGGGATGGGGGAGCCTTGGGGGCTGCCGTCTATGGGATCGCACAGAAGTGGACACGACTGAAGTGACTTAGCAGCAGCAGCAGCAGCAGTAGCAGCAGCAGCAGGGGAATGAATAGATAAAATGTGGCCAATTCCTGCAGAATTCCTACTAAATACAATAGGTCTATATATGTCAATGTAGATCTTATAAAATTTAATTTCAAAACAAATTCAGAAAGACACTTATAGTAAGATACTACATATATATATATATATAAATTTCCCTCAAAGTTTGCCTTAGGGAAGGGCATGAAGGAAATACGAGGTACTTAAATTTTATCTGTGTATTTTAAAATCTAAAGCAAAACTAACAATATTAACTTAAAAAAACCCGGATAGCAATGTTGGAGTATTTGCTAGTTTAGGTTTCTAAACTTTCGGACTTATAAACTACGGATATGTAGGCTAGGACTATAGAGCATGCATGCCTGCTTAGTCGCTACAGTCTGACTCTGTGATCCAGTGGACCACAGCCCTCCAGGCTCCTCTGTCCATGGGATTCTCCAACCAAGAATATTGGAGTGGGTTGCTATTTCCTCCTCCAGAGAATCTTCTCAACCCAGGAATCAAATCTGCCACTCCTGCACTGCAGGCAGATTCTTTACTGCTGAGCCACCGGGGAAGTCTAGTAAAACACCCCATTTAAAACACCATTTTTAATGAACAAAAATACTAACAAAATAATAAGGCCTCATATTGACTGAGTGAGTGCTTACCATGTGCAAGGCACTGTTTGATGCACTTTATGTGCATTTAGGTCAATTAATCCTCACAAAATATTATTATTATAATGTTTTTAGTCTCCTTACTTAGCCGATGAGGAAACTAAAGCCCAGAGAAGTAAGCAATTTGTCTGAGTTTGTTTGTTTATTAAGTGAAGGCACAGGAATGTGAATCAGATGGCCTAGCACTAAAACCCCACTTATTTTATTTATTTATTTTTAAAAATTCCATCTCATTTTTATGACTGTTGGATAAAAGTACAATAAAACAAGTCAAGGAAATTGACTTAATGTTCTCTAGTTTGTTGCCATAATTAGCATCTATGTGGCATAGGAGCCTAGAGTTCTCCCCTTTTTGGCTGATTGAATCTCGCTAACTCTGAATATACTGTGACTCTGAGAACCTGCTTTCACCTGCCTTTGATGTAGTGAATGTCAGGATCCCTTCAGCCATTAAGAGGAGCATCTGGGGCTTGCGGAAGATGAGTTCCGGGAGAAGGAGGTTTGGGGAAATGTCAGTGCTTATCTGGCAAGGTTTCTGAGGAGAGCAGCTCACCAGCCACATTATGAACAAGGAAGACGTCCTCAGGACCTGAGAAGAGAGCCCGAGAGCTCACTCACCTTAATCTGTAACAGGAGGAAATACTCCTGTCCCAACACTGTCCTTATTCACAAAATTCTATTGCTTATAACACACTTTGGCTGAAAACCCACATTTTTCTACCCTGATAAAACACGGGATAGGTCTCTAAAGCACAAGCAGGAAAATCTTTCTACTTTATGCTACAAAACAGATTTTCTTTTTACCTTTTCATAGTGATAAGCAAATAAAAAATATAGTCAGCTCAGATCTGGCACCACACGCTTCATGACTCAAGTGAAATCAGATTTGGTATTTTGTAATGTATATTGATTTGCATGGAATTCCTGTGAGCTATACAGAGTTCTGCTCTGTATGAATAATCAAATTTTAATAAAATAATTTTCATGTCCCAGGTAAAGAGTAATATGTTTGATTGTAGCTATTAATTGGTTCAGCCTTCTCAGGGCATCTTAAAGGATAACATTTAAAATTATACACACAAAAATTTTTGTGCTGGACTTATGCCTGGTACACAACATCTAATAACTGCATAACAAATGACCAAAAAAGCAAAATTGGATATAATTCGAACAAACTGAAACAACCAGAATACAAATAGTTGGTTTAGTTATTTAAGCCCTTCAGCAAACCCAGCTACTATTCAGTACTCAGCACAGAATCTATTATTTATCAAAATGGCAGATGCATTTTTTTTTGCTACATACTTAATGTTCTAATTTTTAGTTGACTGATCATGCTTCAAAAAATGACTTGCTAATTAAATTACATGGCAAAATGCTTTACTTACTGCTTTAAAAGATTCGTAGGATCTACAGGGATAAGCAATAAATGCATCAGGATTGAGAATGCTTTCAGCATAAAAGCGATGACTTCGGGCATGGTTGCAATCAAAGAAGGAAAACACTTCTGTGAAAACAATTTTCGATTAACTGGTAGCAATGAACTGATAACTAATAGTTTGAAACATTTCCTAGAAAAAGTAATGTTAAATGATAGTTTCTTGACTTGGATCTGGGTCACCAGACCTTGTGTGTAGTTTTAGATATTGTACATTTATTAATATTACATATCATCTTCTTGTACCAAAGAATTCTTTGTGTGAGTCTAAAGGGACATTTAATGTAGATGACCGTGTTCTGATATTAATATCCCCAACACTTCCCACATATCTGACATGAGCACTTAGAGTTTTAAGTATCGCTGTGTACACAGTATCTCTGCCTTAGACTAATTAATTCTCTTGTCTCCCTGTTTCTGCAGGAATGACTGAACTCCCTCCTATTCAATCATAAAACAGCCAGCAAGGTTAACCAGCACACATCTTCAGCTGAGGTTCAAGATGTGACAGGTGAAATGTACCGTAAAGAATGCTATAGACAAATTGGTTCTGTCATTGTCAGGCACAGCATTACCGCCACTAGTAGTTAGGATTACTGCACTAATTCATAAAAGTTCTAAGTACCTTTGTGTATTCTGAAATACATTCCAGTCATTATGCTCTCTTTTCCTT
This sequence comes from Madoqua kirkii, assembly GCA_006408675.1. Taxonomy (NCBI): domain Eukaryota; kingdom Metazoa; phylum Chordata; class Mammalia; order Artiodactyla; family Bovidae; genus Madoqua; species Madoqua kirkii. The sequence continues at coordinate 3,223 of SJYC01078572.1, forward strand.
ACATTACATTTTCACTACATGGCATGGGCTATTCTTCTCATGACCTACATGACTTGGCTCACCCTTGAGTCACTAGATGCAGCAAATCACTTATCTACAAATGTGGACTCCAAAGAGTCACTCCTTCCTGGGTCCTCACCCCTTTGCAATACATTACTACTCTTTCCATCAAGAGGTGGAACTGATGATGACATGACAGTAAATTTTTGGATGATTCTAAATAAAGGTTTTTAAAAACCTTTCTGGGTTACAGGCCAGTCTTGTGACTTCTTTGACTAAGAGAATATAGAGGAACTGACACTGGGCAAGTATCATGATGTTGGTCTTCAGCGACCTTCCATCATCTATTCTTGCTCTATTGGAACCCAGTCTCCATGTTAAGAAATTCAGATGAACTGGCTGGGGAGAGAGGCTCTGCAGGATAATAGGCCACTCAGACAGGAGAGCTAGTACCAAGACACTACACATGGAAGGCCATCTGGGATCTTCCCACCCAGCTTGGCCCAGCCCAGCCCAGCTCCCAGTTGGATGCAATCACGTGCATTCACCCAATGGACTCATAGCAAAGCAGAGCTCTGCCTGAATCTTCAGCCTCATAATCATGGGCAATAAACCATTGTTCTCTTAAGCTACTATGGTTTGTTTTACAATAGATAACTGAGATCATTCCAGAAATGCAACATAGCAGTGATAAAGAATTGACATCTTTTTTTGAGGAGGACTTCCCTTATATCAGGTTTCTTTACATACAAATTTGTATTCATAACTAATTGTGGTTTAGACAAGATGGTTCTTTAGAACATAGGGAACTAAGAATTTTTAAAGTAAATGATTTCTTAGTAATGTAAAATAAAATATTTTGAAGCTGAAAAGTAATCTGAAGACATGAATGATAAATATGCTTGTAAACTAATAAAGATATAGGAATTATAGTATCTCAGAATGATAGCTTATGATAAATGTAGGCTTATTTGAATTCATTATTTTACATAATTTCAAGTACTTAGTATATAACAATTAATATAGTTATGTAAATGAGTCTTTATCCTTAGAAATGATTTCAAATCATAATATAACAAATAATGAGAAAGAAGTTTTATAATAGGTCTTTTTTGAAAGAATTTTGCTTACCAGCACTAGATGAACTAGCTTTAATTCTAATTTTGAGTATCTATAGTTTTACCAGTTTTAAGTAGTCATTGCAAATGGATATTTCTAATTACATTTACTTTCAAAAACAGGTAGTAAAACTTTGTAACTTAGTGCTAGTGAAGAGGAAAGTCAAGCTACTCTCAATGCCATGGTCTGTGTTTCTTTCCTCTACAACTGTCAGATGGGGGATAGAATAATTACATCATCTAGACATTCTGACCACATGGGATCAGGCAGTGGGACAGTTAGAATCATCCAAAAATTTACTATCATGTCATCATACATTATATTACTGTGCTTTATCATATATTATCGATGATACATATCATTATTTACATGATAATGATATAGAGATAAGGAGGAATGGAACTCCCAAATAATAACTTTCTGGTGTCTTATAAAGTGCCTTATTATTATTGGAAACGGCTATAAAGGGCTAAATACTACTTGTTTAATTTGTGATTAAATTAACTTGTGATCCACGGTGATTCTGTTAAAATGCAAATCAAACCATGTACTTCTTCTGTTCAAAATCCTCCCATGGCTCCCATCCCCCTCAAGTAAAAGCTTAAGTCGTTGCTACAGACTGTAAGACCCTACATTTTCTCCCTCTGCCCTGTTCCTTCTCTGACCTCAGGCCCTACTACTCTCCTCTCTCTTTCTTCACTCTGGACACAATAGGCTCCTCGCTGCGGTGAACCTCACGGGCTCCTGCCCCAGGCCCTTTGCACTTGCCACTCCCACTTGTCAGCCTGGAATGCTTTTCACCCAGGTACCTGCATGGCTAACTCCTTCACGTCATCTTTTCAGTAAGGACTCCCTGTCCACTCTACCAAAAATCTCCTTCCCCTAGGTCACCCGAACCGCTACCAACGCATCAGACTCCCATTATATTCTTTGTTTGGTCTTCTTAGCACTTATTCTATTACTGTTTTTCTAGCAAAGTAGGGTATTGCTGCTGCTGCTGCTAAGTCACTTCAGTCATGTCTGACTCTGTGTGACCCCACAGACGGCAGCCCACCAGGCTCCCCTGTCCCTGGGATTCTCCAGGCAAGAACACTGGAGTGGGTTGCCATTTCCTTCTCCAATGCATGAAAGTGAAAAGTGAAAGTGAAGTTGTTCAGTTGTGTCTGACCCTCAGCGATTCCATGGATTGCAGCCTTCCAGGCTCCTCTGTCCATTGGATTTTCCTGGCAAGAGTACTGGAGTGGGGTGCCATTGCCTTCTCTGAAAGTAGGGTATTACCTCCTACTAATTTTTGTCTTTTGTATGTATTCCTACATCTGCCATTCCTAGAATAATTCCTGGCACATAGTAAGCACTCAATACATATCTTTTGGATGACTACATCCTCCTTGCTCATACTAGTGAGACATTCTGTTAGACCCTGGGATTATAGACTTAACTAAAACATGGATCCTGGCCTCACAGACCTCATGACTGCTGGGAACTTCATACATGCTACTGTGTTTTGAGCTAAAATATATTTTTACATTATATTATATTCAAAAGCATATTCTATCCAAGAAGGGTGCTCATTGAGTTTATAACTGCAGTTTAGAAAGCATTTACCTTCTTTGTAAATACGGAGATCAAATTTAAATAAAGGTGTAATTAAATCTTCACATCCCGGCATGTGCTTCCCTCCATTTGGGTAAAAGTCAAGGTGACCACAAGCATTAATAGTTCCAACACCTGAAATTTAAAAAAGCAAGATACATGCTTCTAAAATTCTCCTCCATCTTTCAGTGCACTTTCGATTTGTGTTAAAAACTTACCGAGCTCGAAGAAGAGGCGAACCGCATTTGTATGGATAACATCAACAAAGCTGGCGTCTGAGGGATCCAGCCTGACTTCATCTGGAGTGTCATGGAAACACGGCCCTGCTGGGTCCAACCCTAGGAAAAAGCATAATGTGTATTAAACTAAGACATATAGAAGTACACCGACAGTGTCGCTACTTTGGAAGGATAGATGGTGAAGGCAAAGTATGCTTTCTTATATGATTTATGTAGGTCAAACACCACTCAGCCTGAAGGAGAGATACATAAACTGTAGGATGTGTTTATATTTATAAATGCAGGATCTGTATATACTGCAATGTCAGTTCCTACACACAAGCAAGGCTGTGTCTGGACAACATCAAGCTAGCTAACAAAGTCAGAAAAGTCAAAGCAGGTTCTCTAGGGCCTCTACATGGAATACCAGACAGACAACTAAGGTTACGGATTGCAGACCACCTTAAAGGCAACATTTCTATGTAAGAAAATAAATAAATAAAAGCTAAGAACTCTTTAAAATGTAAAGACGAATCACAAAGCAACACAGTTAAAATAATAGAATCATAGTCCTCAGTTAAGGCTCACTCAGTTCCAACAAAAGCCTGAAGCCCAGGAAAGTGAAGGGACTTGACAAGGCCGTCATACGTTAGATGCAAAGTGGACCGTTATATATTAGATGCAAAATGGTGGTCAGTCTTCAGTCCATTCAAACCTTTACTAAAACAAAGATTAAGATATTTAAGGTCTCTAAAATATTACGATCATTCACATAGCTTCTCATTTACATATTTGACAATTATTTATCAGGCACTTATTATGTGCCAGGAACAGGGTTTTGCAACTGGATCCAAGGAATAAGGTCTAGTCTGTTCCCTTGGAGGAGAAGGCACTGCAATTCAATGTGCTCAGTGCTGAGACAGGTGAGCGCAGGTGTTATGCAAGTACAGAGAAGAAACAGGCAACCCAGTCTTGGGAAACTGGGTCGTGCTTCTGCTAGAGATGAGAAATGCAAGCAGAGACCTGAGGGAGTAGGAGAGTCAGCCAGGGTGAAGATGAGGTAGGCAGCATCCTGGGAAGAGTGAAGAGAGTACACGTGGCCATCAGGCCAGAGTCAACCGCATCTGGGAAACCGCAACTAGCTCTCAAGGGCCAGCGCTGGTGCACAGGGCTTAGAATTTGGTGCAAGATGAAGACACCATTGCAGGCAGGAGCCAGATGTAATCAGCTGAGCTACGATGAGTTTGGACGTGACCTGGTTGTTGATGGGCAGCTCTTACAAGTTTGCCAAAGGGGAGGTTTACAGTCAGATTTTTATTTTAGCAAAGTCTCTATCTGCTGTGAAGTGGAGACTGCGTCTCAGAGCAGAGGGAACTCAGAGCTGGGCTGTATCTGACCCCTGGGAAAACGCAGCAGGAGTGAGGGATGAATGTGCCACAGCTGTGGGGTGGGTATTACCTTGGCATGATAGCCTGTTATAGGATTCCGTTTTTGTTTTTATTTTTCTGAGTCATATAATCATGGAGAAAGAAATGATAGAATGAGAGGAGGCAAGGAGAGGAGAAACGGGGGGCGGCTAGATAGAACCTTGAAGAACACCAATACGTAAGGAAAGGCGAAAGAAAAGGAACCTGACAGGAAGCCTGGAAAGAAGCTGTCAGACAAGAACAAAGACAGCCAAGGACAACCAATGCAAGGAGACGGCGAACCACAGGAACCAGGAGAGGGTGTCCAACAGCAAGGAGGGGTTAGCGAGTCAAATTCTCCAGAGGAGCCAAGGAAAGTAAAGATGGGAAAGGCCTGGAAGAGTCCCACTAAGAAGCCCTTAGTGATCTTAGTGGTTTTGCTAGCAGGACTGGGGAAGAAACCAGGCTGCAATGGGTTGAGGAGAGCACAGCCCTCAAGGAAACACGGCTACTTCCTTTTAGAGGAGTTGGAATCTGAGTGAGGCAAGCTAGGGTATTGGTGAGAAGAGGCTGTGGTCTAAGCAGGACCCGGGACATGTCAGTTCTAAGAGTTGGGGAAAAGAGCTTGACAAGATGGGAGGAAAAGCAGACAAATGACAGTGAGGTCCCCAAAGCTGGCCAGGGACTCAGAGCACAGGTGAAAAGATAAAATTAGATGAGGGGTCAATGAAGCAAACCAACAGGCATCTGTGCAAAATATCCAAGCTTAAAAGAAAGATGCACAGGTATTTGTCTCACAATTAATCTTCAACTCCAGGGAGAATTGTTTATGCTAATGTACAACTGCTAATTAGATACCATCTTCTGATCATGGGAGTTCACTGGAGATGGATCCAAATATAGCAGGTACACCTCAAATGATGTTGATGTGAGGACAAGGCAACCAGATATGGTTTGTTGTTGTTGTTGTTGTTTTTAAATACAACTAGTGTTTTCAAGAGGCAGGGAAGGGAGAACCTTGGATTTGTGGTTCTAAGAGATCTCAGGAGGAAGATCAACAGGGGGGAGAACTAGAAGTTTCAGCCCCTGAACTGATCTGAGTTGCGGAGGCATGAATGAGAGCGGCAGCCTTTGGGAGCTGAGTTTGTTAGTGTGTACGTATTTGGATGCATGAGTGTATCAGCATAGAGAATAACCCCTTCTCCGATAGAAAAACAGTGACGCTGTTTATAGATAAAAGGAAACAAAACCTTGACTGAGTAACCCTCATGCTACAGTCATTTATGATAACTGCCTACCAGTTATAAAGAATTACCAGACACACAGAAACTTCAGTTCAGTCGCTCAGTTGTGTCTGACTCTTTGCGACTCCATGAATCGCAGCACGCCAGGCCTCCCTGTTTATCACCATCTCTCGGAGTTCACTCAAACTCACGTCCATCAAGTCGGTGAAACTTATGCATGTCCTAAAATCTACCATATTTTGTTTGTTTTGGTTTTATTATAAAGCCAACTTTTTTTTTTGAGATCTCAGTTCTTTATTATCCAAGGAAAATGATTATTCAAAGACTAAGCACTTAGAAGGAATATAGATTGCAAAATCCAAATTATATAGATTCTTCAGATGTTTAGATAGCCTTTACAAACTTATTATTTTCTATTTATTCAATAGGATAATTCATTTGGCAGGAAACCCTGGAGTTAAAAATTATCCGAGTTGTGAAATAAGAATTCAGGAAAACAAAATTTCCATAAACTTATTGCAACCTAGTGTGAATTTTTGACACATTTATGGCAATGTTATTCCTTTTAATTTAAAGCTGAAATGCCCCCCTAGGCTGTTGGGGTCCATGAGATTCCATTTGTACGAGTTGGGCCCATTTCTTCCATACTCTAGCAAAGAAGATTTTTGCTACACAATAATTTCAGAGCCAACTCATTGGGAAAGACCCTGATGCTGGGAAAGATTATTATTATGAGGGCAGGAGGAGGAAAAGGAGTGGAAGAAGATGAGATGGTTGGATGGCATCACCGACTCAATGGACATGAGTCTGAGGACTGTCTCTTATACACATCTGGTGAAGATGAGGTAGGCAGCATCCTGGGAAGAGTGAAGAGAGTACACGTGGCCATCAGGCCAGAGTCAACCGCATCTGGGAAACCGCAACTAGCTCTCAAGGGCCAGCGCTGGTGCACAGGGCTTAGAATTTGGTGCAAGATGAAGACACCATTGCAGGCAGGAGCCAGATGTAATCAGCTGAGCTACGATGAGTTTGGACGTGACCTGGTTGTTGATGGGCAGCTCTTACAAGTTTGCCAAAGGGGAGGTTTACAAAGATGGTGGAGGACAGGGAAGCCTGTTGTGTTGCAGTCCATGGGATCACAACCAGTCAGACACAACTTAGTGACTAAATAAAGAACAACAACCTCAGAGTAAATATTCAAATTTTAATATTCTATGTAGAAATGGTGGTGGTGGGCTAGGGTTGGAGTTGGAATCAGAGATCTGGAGAAAAGAGGAAACTTTCAGCAGGAAAAGCCTGTTATACCAAGAGACCACAAAGGCAATATATTAATACTTTAAGCCCAATTTAGAATTTGGAAAAAATATTTTAAATTTAAATCTGAAATTAAAGCACGTGTGTGTGTGTGTGTGTGTGTGTGTGTGTACACCAGAGCTGCAATGTATTGTTTTGATGAATACAAAGTGCGTACCTACTATGTGCCAGGCCTGGAAAGTCTTTCTAAGCAGTTCAGAGTCTACTGAAAATAACAGGCATGTGAATAATTAATTTGACTTTGTGATACAACAGTTGTATCTTCATATATAATAAAGGCATATTTCAAAGAGTGTGGGAAGCAGAAAATTAACTCTGTCTGAGGAAGAAATACCTGAGAAAATTCTTAAAGGATGACCAGCAGGTGTTTAGGGTGAGAGGGGACAGGACTTGTAAAGGCACAGAACCATGAAAATATGTGATGAAACATGGAACATACATACAAGTTCGGATGCTTTAGACAATGGAAAGTTTCAAGCAGTGGAGTGGCACAGCCTGTGTTTAGAAAGATAATGACACTGGCAATAGCTGTGTAAGACTGGAGTGCCAGCCTGGTCGGAGTGGTGTCCAACTCTTTGCAACCCCATGGACTGTAATCCACCAGCTTCCTCTGTCCATGGGATTCTCCCAGAAAGAATACTGAAGTGGGTTGCCATTTCCTACTCCAGGGGATTCTCCTGAATCAGGAATCGAACCCACATTGTATATGTTTCATTGGAAGGCAGAACCAGGCAGGGTACAGCCAAGAATGGCAAAAACCCAGGAGATGGAGAGGGCCTGAGCTGGGACAGTGATTGGGCCATGAAGGGGTTCAAAGCAGATGCAGGAGAAGACCGGAGGATGGAGGAGACGAGCAGCTTGATGACTGCCTGTTGCTGGGGGATACAGAGAAGGGAGGGGCCAGCCCAACTTACCAAAAATGGAGCTGATATTTTGATTTCTAGTCAACGGACTCAAGTAGTTTGGAAATCAAGAGTACAGGGAAGAGATGCGATTAAATCTCATTCCCAACACCTTGTTCATAGGACTTACTTTGCAACTTGTTTTCAGGCTTAACATTATACTCAGGGACAATATTCAACTTCAGCATATGTACTGCTGAAGCAGGTACACTCAGGGACAATAGTCAAAATTTTAGCAACTGGAAAAGGATGGGCTTAAACAAAACAGTTCAGCAATCCAGCTACACTGGGTGAGCAGGCCCAGCGTGGAGTTTCTGTCTCAGTCTGTGTAGAAGTCATTATGGGATCGCAAAGCACGGAATGTGTCATCATCCAGTCGACCATCCCCAACAGGTGGATGATCACAGGTCCCACTCCTTTGTCATCACAGATAATGCTATGGTGAACACTCTTGAAAATGGATTCACACACTCACCCTTTGGAAGCATTTCATGTTTTAGTTTAGGGAGGGTCACATTTTTTCTTGTCTTCCATCTGCTTCTGTGACTTCCTTCATGTTCAGATACTTGATACTTTGTACACAAACAGATTTGTGAACAAATCCAAGGCCCATCTGCAGGGCAGGCTTACCAGTTATCCTTCCAAGGCCTGGCGTTCTTGACCCAGCTTCCCCAGCCAGATGAGCTCCCAAGCTGTGGCCAATCAAGTGTACTTTCGAAGCAGAATATCCAAATTTTTTCTGAGAGGGTATTTTAAAAGGAAAACAGAACAAGCATTTAAAAAAAAAAAAAAAAGGCAGGTAGAATGGCTGAAACTGGCTTAAAATGAAAAAGGAGCTGACATGTTTCTCCCTCTCCCACCAGGATGGGGAGACTGGTAAAAGGACAAAGCAACCCCATATCCACCTATGTCCTTATCCAGCTGAGGGAGAGAGCATCAGGTTGGCTGGAGGAATGCCTTCTGTCAGTGCGTTCTCCTCGTGCTAAAAAGCCTTGCAGTTCTTGGGAACAAGGAGACCAGCCCAGTGACCCTTCTGTGGTTTCCAATCCATGTTCATCCTTCCTGAGTCCCAAACCATCCCGCACACCCCCACACGGGCTAAAGGCAGCTTACGCCCAGGGGGGCAAACAGTTCACTGAACATTTAAGTCAGCCAACACTTTCCCCTTCAGTTCAGCAAAATCTCCTGCTTATTTCCTGAGCCTTTGGAGCCCACAGTTCAGGCTCCAGGATCAAGGAAGAAATTCGCGAAAGCTGAGTTAGACCTGGTTTTTCTCTGAGGAGGAGATAGTCCGTTTCCATCCTCTGTGGACAAAGACAGACTCGAAGTTCTTCCTTGTAGTCTAGCCTCCCCTGATGAGCGGGAAGAGTGGACGGAGAAGAGGGAGGGCAGCGGTGATATGGCTCCCTGACTCTTCTCCAGCCTGTGTCCTCACTGGGCTCAGTCTTGGGCCCGCTTTCCTGACTGACCCTCCAAGTGCGCTGCAGCGCCTGCCAGTCCCCTTCCCGTTGCCTTGTGTTTTTCCACAGTCCTGTCCCCACGCTCCATCAGAGCAGAAACGCTGTCCCGCTCAGCGTGTTCCTCCAGGGCCTAGAACGGAGCCCGGCCCACAGCAAGTGCGGAGTGAAGTATTTGTCGACTGTAAGGAGTGAAATCTTGAGAATCTGAAAGGGTCATAAATCTTCAGATTTTTTACTTCACTGCAGTGCATGGTGGGAAACTACTTCCTGTTATGGTGGAGCATTTGGAGATTTATAAACGTCTCAGAGTACAGCCCTCATAAATAGCAAAGCCTATTTTATTCTCTTTGGAAATGTGTAGGTTCAAGAAGTGTGCCTGGACCGGCCTAGGGACCTACTTCCCTGCCATAGAACCCAGTTTCTGTGGGGAGAAAGCACTTCACATTCTGCACAGATGGCGCGCATAACGCAGAAATGGTGTCTTCTCTATCGTGAAGGATAGGTTTACCTTGTGCTGAAAAGGAACCGAGATGGTCCTCCGGGCTGAGCAAGGCAGCGACCTGGAGGGGCGGGCACAGATTTGCAGAGGAGCCGGTGAAGACACACTGCCACCACGTGGCGAATTGTAGAACTGCAGGCACTTCTTTCCCCAGGAAGGAACCTAACTTTCCCTCTTTGGCTACCATAGACCAACACTTACTATTTCACATGTTCGGTACTTGTGTAAACTAATAAAAAAAGTACACAGAATTGCCCCCAAATTCTTAGTGTTATAATCAAAGCTTTAAGTGATTAAGTGAAGTCGCTCAGTCGTGTCCGACTCTTTGCGACCCCGTGACCTGTAGCCTACCAGGCTCCTCGGTCCATGGGATTCTCCAGGCAAGAGTACTGGAGTGGGTTGCCATTTCCTTCTCCAGAGGGTCTTCCCAACACCAGGGATCGAACCCGGGCCTCCCTCATTGGAGGCAGACGCTTTAACCTCTGAGGCACCAGAGTCCTGCGCTTGATACAAAGCTGGTTCAGTGTAATTTTAAAGAAATCAGCTGTTCTTACCACGAGAACATCAATAAAATAAGCCACCTCAGCACCAACAACGCGGAGATTGTTTACCGCGTGGATATACTGCAGTGAACCGTTAATCCAGTCTAAATTAATGCAGTTCACATCTTCTACTTTTAGCAGAACCTAAAAAAGATTTATTGTAAGTATTAAAAATAAGAATTAAAGGAAACCAGTGTGCCCAAACAACTGATTCTACCACAAGAAATAACACCTGCAAGTATTGAGGACCTACCATGTGCTTGGCCCTGTCCTAACACTTGTCCATATATTAACTTATTTAATATTCATTTAAAGATAAGCAAATCTAGGCAAAGACAGGTTAATTAACTTGCCCATGACCACAGAGCTAGTCAATAGAAGCATAATATTCCAGACAGCCTGACTCTGCCACACTATATGGCTTGTAAATAATTAATTGCTTACTACGTTAGCAGTCTATTAATCTTGAGTAGAAGAGAGGAAAATTAATATCCTGGAGTGAACTTGGAAATGTTTTCCTTAAATTAAATGAGAAATTTATCATACCATTCAATCTTTTGTCAAAGATGAGAATTAACTAAGAATAATTATAAAAATCTTCTATCATAATCTGTACAATTCATAATAAGTGAAAAGAAATGGGAAATGAGTAATTCATCTGTGGTCTTGGAATATGGCCAGTGTGAATAACTGAATGGAGAATATCCATGAATACACGTTAGTACCTTGCAAAGTACGTTCACATTAAACATAAAACTTTAATACTAGTATAAAGAAGAGATTATTCACATCATACATTGCACATGACTCGCTGCCATTTGCCATCTGATTTCCATCCAGGTTGTTGATACGTGTGATCTTGTCTGTTGCAAAGTGTGAGGCTTGGATAGTTAAATAATTAACTGCACTGACTTCCTGTTTCAAGTGAAAAGAAATTAAGGTAAAATAATTGAAAATTATTTAACATTTAGTAGAATTATTCTAAATTCACTCAATTTTCCTCTAAGTTTGACTTTAACAACCATCTTTAATACATTTTTATCAAAGAAATAGTTACTGCTACATATTGCAAAGTACCAAGGAATTATTAATGCATTACAAAATGCAACATACAAATTTAATCATAAGGAAAAGAAATCAAAATGTTTGGTTTTAAGGTAATGTTTGTAAGACAGTGTTGGCTCAGTTTTAATTACAATGTAAGTAACCCTTACTTTTGTACAGTATTTTCCAGTTGTCAATATAACTCATGAGAACTACCTTATTCAAGGCTTAGATGCATATTCCAAAAGTGGCAAGATAGACTGTCCACCACACTTTATGAACAAGGAGTAGAGGTTAGATCCTTGTCACATGAAATACAGCAGCATATTTAAGATATTTTATGTGATGGTGTTAAATATTGTTTTGTATTTCTTGTACTTTGTTAGATGGTTTTTATAACAATACTCTTGAAGACTTTAGAACACCATTAATTTAAGTGATTTTGTTATTAGAGAAAAATTAGAGGTCAAAAGTATAAGCAATTAAGTAGAGAAAAAATAAAAGATCAAATCAGAAAATAAGTTTGACAATGGTAATCTTAAACTGAAAAGCAGCAAATTTAGATACTCATGAAGCTGAAATGAATGACTGATTACTAGCTACCTATGTTTAACAGTATATACAATTAATCATACAACTTACTAAAGTTTCTCCAAGACTGTGAGCAAACAAATTAAGAGACTCCCAAGCCGGCTTACAAATGGCAATAATTATGATACAGATAAAACTCATATCTATCTAGATTATAGGTTCTCTGTGAAAAAGTGAAAATGTTAGTCACTCAGTTGTTTTGGACTATGCAACCCCATGGACTTCTGAAGCTCACCAGGCTCCTCTGTCCATGGGATCCTCCAGGCAAGAATATTAGAGTGGAGAGCTATTCCCTTCTTCAGGGGATCTTTCTGACCCAGGGATCAAACCCAGGTCTCCTGCATTGCAGGCAAATTTTTTACCCTCTGAGCCACCAGGGAAGCCCTGTGGTACCCTGTAGAATAGCTCATTTGGCCCTCTCAATGCTGTGAGGTAGGTACAAACTTTATAGGTTAGGAAGGGCTGTAATGAGAAAGGAAGTCACTTGTCCAAAACTACTGCAGCTGATGAGTCCTGGAGCAAGATTCAAACCCACACGCTCTCTCTCTAAAGCCGTGCACTTCACCACTGGGCTTTCAAGTTGTGATCTGATCATAGTGCTTTCTCCTGATGGGATGCACACCAGCTGAAGGACTTGTGATGTAGATAATAATATCTATTGTATTAGGGCTTTTAGGAAGCACTTCTCTGCTAAATAATCAAATCCAAGTGCAAAGATGTTTGTTTATCTATGTATTTAAAAGAACTCAGTGTCCATTCCAACTCTGGCTCAGTTCAGTTCAGTTCAGTCACTCAGTCGTGTCTCTTTGCAACCCCATGAATCGCAGCACGCCAGGCCTCCCTGTTCATCACCAACTCCCGGAATTCACTCAGACTCATGTCCATCGAGTCCGTGATGCCATCCAGCCATCTCATCCTCTGTTGTCCCCTTCTCCTCCTGCCCCCAATCCCTCCCAGCATCAGAGTCTTTTCCAGTGAGTCAATTCTTCTCATGAGGTGACCAAGTACTGGAGTTTCAGCTTTAGCATCATTCCTTCCAAAGAAATCTCAGGGTTGATCTTCAGAATGGACTGGTTGGATCTCCTTACAGTCCAAGGGACTCTCAAGAGTCTTCTTCAACACCACAGTTCAAAAGCATCAATTCTTCAGTGCTCAGCCTTCTTCACAGTCCAACTCTCACCTCCATACATGACCACAGGAAAAACCATAGCCTTGACTAGATGGACCTTAGTCAGCAAAGTAATGTCTCTGCTTTTGAATATACTATCTAGGTTGGTCACAACTTTTCTTCCAAGGAGTAAGCATCTTTTAATTTCATGGCTGCAGTCCCCATCTGCAGTGATTTTGGAGCCCCCCAAAATAAAGTCTGACACTATTTCTACTGTTTCCCCATCTATTTCCCATGAAGTGATGGGACCAGATGACATGATCTTCATTTTCTGAATGTTGAGCTTTAAGCCAACTTTTTCACTCTCCCCTTTCACTTTCATCAAGAGGCTTTTTAGCTCCTCTTCACTTTCTGCCATAAGGGTGGTGTCATCTGCATATCTGAGGTTATTGATATTTCTCCCAACTGGAGCCCCTTAAATACCTACTGTATTCCTGTTTCTATACCCCAAAAAAACTCTATTTAGGAAAGGTCATTTAGTAGAAAAAGTGCGTATAGTTTTCCACTGTCATGAGAATAATTTGAAAAAAAGGAACCTCGAACAAGCCTCAGAATGGGGATCTGACAAGTATTATGGGATCCAAGCATTTTCTGTTGTCACAAAAGCCATTAAGGATTTATTAATGTAGGAAAAGGCAACAAAACAACTTTGTTCACTGTACATTCAATCTAGCACACCGTTCTAAAATGACACATTAACTTAGAAAATGGGAAACTCCCAAACAACATCACGGAATCAAAAGAAGACAACTTGGATGCCACAAGGACAGAAACTAAAAAGGGTGTCAGGACAGAACAGGTTATCTAGAGATAAGAGTAGAGTATTGATGTTTAGCTGGGTGCTTGGGTGTTTTCTCTAAACATTCTTATCTTTGAGCAGTCATGGAGCCTAACCGACATGGAATCAACCCATCCTATAAGTGAGGCAAAAATAGTCACCAGTTAGGTGTGTTCTAGCCTTGACAAAAGCTGCAGGCACAAGGAAGCACTGTAATTACGCAACCATGCATCACAACTAGCAATGGCAATGAGTCACTTAAGGTTAAGAAGTCATGGATACTATGCTTTCGTAATTTAAAAAGTAAAAAAAGAAAGAAAGAAAAAGAAGTCACAGATTCCTGGGAAAAAGAAGTTGGTTTTATTCTTCCAGGAAAGTAGCTGAGACCTATGCCTCAGGAGACCATTTACATCAACAAATTGATCCTTGACAATTCACCAGTTGCTAAGCTTTGATTACTAATTCCTTATTTGGTAACTCCCCAATAGCTAAGCCTCAATTGCTAAGCTACTGCATGATTTACTTCTTTCTCGCAAACAAAGGTAATCAAATTTATACTGTATAGTACATGGGTCAAACCTGTGACGATCCTTGCTTTTAGATTCACACCATGACCCAGTCTACAACCTGGCTGTTATTAAAAACCACATTAATAGCAAACCCTCAAGGGTCTATTGCAAAATTCGGGTACAGATCTGTGTTGTCACACATGATTCTTTCCAAATGGGAGGGAGTGGGAAAGATGTGGGAAGCACTGTTTTTATGGCCCCTTTCTTAAGACAGTATTCGGTTTTCTGATGTTCTCTTCACTGCCCTTTGGGCTCAGCCTTGCCTGAAGACTGGTCTTCATCACCTTCTGTCTTACTGCCTGTGCTCTACAAAGTTCTAGTGCATGTCCCTGTCCAGAAGCATAAAGGATCAGCGAGTCCTATAAGGGCTGAGGGTCAACATCGGGGATACAGTTAGTCTTGAGCAGAGAAATTCACCCTGAAAGTCCTAAGTGGATAGAGGTGCCCCAAAACATTTGTATTATGTTTTTAAAAAATGCAGTAACATACACATAACATAAAATTACTGTTTCATCCATCATTACGAGTAAAATTCACTTGCACTATCATTCACATTGTTGTGCAAGCAACACCACCTTTACAGAACTTTTTCATCATCTCAGACTGAAACTCTGTACCCGTTAAACAATAACTCCCATCACCCCTCTCCCTCCCCCAGTAACTACTGATATTATTCTACTTTCCATCTCTATGAATTTGAGTATTCTTGGTATGTTACATAACTGGAATCATATAATATTTGTCCTTTTGTGTCTGGCATATTCAATTTAGCAAAACGTTTGCAAGATATTGTATGATCTATTAGAATTTCATTTCCTTTCTACAGCTGGGTAATACTTTTTGCTTTTTGACAGTTATATAAATCAAACTTTTGAAGACATTTTCTTTATAAGTTTCTCTGTACTCAAAGTAAAGTCTTCTTGTTTCTTCTTTGTTCTCCCTGGAGCCGTAATCTATACAGCAGATGGTATATTTCAGTAAAGAGCTCTGTGTACATATATATGTGTGAGTCTGGTAAGTAGATAGCCTAGCTTGCAGGGTGTGAAGGCTGGTGACACCTGCCCTGCATGTGAGGGTCTGATGGAAAGCAAGCCTCAAGGTTATGGATGCAGGTAAAGACTGGAGATGATTTTTTACTCCTTCCCTGGCCCCTTTCCCACCTGCCCCTCATACAGACGCTCCACCTGGGTCTTGTATCATACTTTGTTCTCTCCCCTGAGATCTCATGCACGCTGAGTTTCAACGTTCACTTCTGGGTAAACAATTTTGAATGTATTTCTGCAGCTCCAGACCGCCTGCCAAGTTGTACAACTAACATCTCCAATAGTCTAAACCAACTTCCCTTGTCAAAAATTGAACTTTTTCTTTTGCCCTAAATTTTTCAGACAAGAGGGTCATTTTTCTTCTATCATGCATATGTGAAATCTCAGGACAGCTGACGATGTTTAGCATGTCAGTTTTCTGTTAACGTACTCATTCTCATTACTCTGGCTCAAGTTAGTTCTGTGTCTGATCCAAATCGCCCTATAGCTTTTATTCGGTGCTGTCAAATAGAACTCTCTGTGATGATGGAAATGTCCTATATTTGTGCCATCCAACACAGTAGCCACTGGTCATGTGTGGCTCTTGAGCACTTGAAATGTGGTTGGCGCAGTTGAAAAACTGAATTTTTAACTTTATTTCAAGAGCCACATGTGGCTAGTGATCAGATAGCACAGGACTAAACACTCTGGCAATACCTTCCTCTCCCCACCCCCAACCCCTGCTCTCCCAGCTCCAGGCCAGAAAGTACACTGCAGCTGGAATAAATGTCCTAAAACCTCCTAAAAACTCACAATGGGTCCTCATGGCTCTCAGGGTAATAGCCCATCTCCCCAGGAAGGAATTATACAAATTGTTTCTAAAACTGTGTTTTTAACTTACTCCGCATTTGAAGTCTTCCTCTCTGCCTTGTCTAATCCAACAGTGGTGTCATTTATCAAACACCCCCTATTGTCTTGGAGAAGGAGATGGCACCCCACTCCAGTACTCTTGCCTGGAAAATCCCATGGACAGAGGAGCCTGGTGGGCTGCAGTCCATGGGGTCGCTAAGAGTCAGACACGACTGAGCGACTTCACTTTCACTTTTCACTTTCATGCACTGGAGAAGGAAATGGCAACCCAGTCCAGTGTTCTTGCCTGGAAAATCCCAGGGACGGTGGAGCCTGGTGGGCTGCCGTCTATGGGGTTGCACAGAGTCGGACACAACTGAAGTGACTTAACCCTATTGTCTTTCTCCTCTGTGTGTGTGTGTGTTCACACCATTTCCTTGTCTTTGCTTTTGAAAACCCTGCCCTTCCTTCAGGACACACCTCAAACCCTCCTCAAAGTCTTTCCTGGTTCCCATATTCACTCCAAAGGGGAAGGTAATCCCTTCCTCTCTCCGTTCCCAAAGTCTTTCATCTGTTATCTTACATCACAGACCAAAATCATGCTGCAATAAAGCTATTTGGTTGCATATCTCATTTATACTAGTATAATAAATTTAAGACACTGTCTTATTTATTCAGCTTAGTACATAATAGGTATTGCTGCTTCTTCAGTCTTACAATGTGGAAGGTTCTCAATTAATACATTAATTGAATGAAATATCAAATGTATCTCACATGAAACATGTAATCAGAGAAATCTTTGTTTTTAAATACCAGGGCAAATGATGAGAGAAATATCTGGCTCACAACACTAAAAAGAAATGTTTTCCTTTAACTCAAGAGTTTCTATCAGAATAGGTTATCTATGGCTTCTGTACTTGCAGAGACATCTGCTATTTTAGAATAATATGTGTGTGAAGGCAGAGAGTTAACTTACCTGATGGACTTTGGGATTCTGTCTAGTGTAGAGCAGAAATCGAGTGTTTATCTTTTCTGGAGACCATGGTAACCCTGCAAACTCTCTTGAAAAGGTCCCAGTCCATGGCAGACCATCTTTAAAGCATCCTACCCTTTCATAGCAAACTTCTTCCCCTGCAGCTAAAAGACAGAGTGTTAGTATTACAGGAACCAGGCCCAGAGAACGGCTGTGTTTCACACTAAGAGGGTTTATTGAAATTAGTCTTTAAACAAGAGTGACTCAGGAAGAATCTTTTCCCAAAAATGCTCTCCCTTCCCCTTCCTCTCCCACCTCTTCTCCGTATCACAGCCATAACCATGTGGACTTCAGTACCACAGATCAGAGTGTAGGAGATTTACATGATACATCCCTGACTTTGGATAATTATTTTACCTTTTTTAAATCTCAGTTTCCTTCTTTGTAAAATGGAGATAATTCCACTTACCTTACAGTCTTATGAAGACTAAATGGACTATTACATAGGATAGTCCTCATTAAAACGGGCCAGAGACTCAAGATTGGATATTGCATCTTCCCTGAGGGTCTTCTTTTCCTTATAAGACTTATAACTCCTGATGAAAGGTATCTTTGTGTCTCCAGAGCATAGTACCATGCCTGGCACACAGCAGGAGTCTGAAAAATGTTTCAGAGTGTATGCCTGTGTGCTAAGTTGCTTCAGTTGTGTCTGACTCTTTGAGACCATATAGACTATAGTTAGGCTCCTCTGTCCATGGGATTCTCCAGGCAAGAATACTGGAATGGGACACCATGCCCTCCTCCCGGGGATCTTCCCCACCCAGGAATCAAACCTGCGGCTCTTATCTGCATTGGCAGATGAATTACTTACCACTAGCACCACTTAGGAATCCCTGCAAAGAGTATAAATGAGAGCAGAGTTTCATTCAGTTTTAATTGTTTCTTCTTTCTGGAGCTCGCTTTACTCATATTTAAAATGAGAGGTTTGGGGGAAACTAGGTCTTGATCATTTCTTTCATTCATTGACTCTAACTCATTTTTCATATGACCTTATACTTTCATTTATAGATGAACACAAAAACTAAAAGCTGGTTCTTTGAAAAGATAAAATTGACTAGCTTTCAGCTAGACTCAACAAGAAAGAAAGAGAGGACTCAAAAACATAAATCAGAACTGAAAGAAAAGCCAGTACTGACACTGTTGAAATACAGAGGATCATAAGAAACTACTATGAACAATTATATGCTAACAAATTGGACAACCTAGAAGAAATGGATACATTTCTAGGAACACACAACCTACAAAGACTGAATCATGATAAAGCAGAATATCTGAACAGACCAGTTACTAAGGAGATTGAATCAGTGGTCAAAAAGCTCCCAGGAAACAAAAGGACAAGAGGATCCACTCGTGAATTCTATCACACATTCCAAGAGGAAGTAACACCAGTCCTTCTCAAACTCATCCAAAAAATAGCAGAGAAGAGAACTCTTCCAATTCATTTTACAAGGCCAGTAATACCCTGAGTACCAAAATCAGACAAGAATGCCACAAGAAAAGAAACTCGGGGCTATTATTTCTGATTGACATCAATGCAAAAATTCTCAACAAAATTTTAGCAAATGGAATTCAATACTACATGAAAAAGATCATGTATGTCCTGCATCTCTTACATCTTCTGCTTTGGCAGGTGGGTTCTTTACCACTGGTGCCACCTGGGAAGCCCTAACCTCAACACAATAAAGGCCATATATGTCAGGCCCACAGCTTAATCATCAGGGAAAAACAAATCAAGACCTCAGTGAACTATCACTTCAGACTGCTAGAATGGCTGTTATAAAAAAAAAAAACAACCAAGAAAAAAAAACAGTGTTGCATCATGTGGAGAAAGGCAACCTTCATGCACTGTTGGTGGGAATATAAATGAGTATAGCCATTATACTACATATATACATTCACCAGGTTTCCCTGGTGGCTCAGCAGTAAATAATCTGCCTGCAATTCAGGAGACACAGGTTTGATCCCTGGGTTGGGAAGATCCCCTGGAGAAGGAAATAGTAACCCACTCCAATATTCTTGCCTGGGAAATCCCATGGACAGAGGAGTCTGGTGGCCTACAAAGCGACTAAATCACCACCACAGCTATTATGGAAAGTAGTATGGAGACTCCTCAAATAAATAAATAAATAAAACTACCATATGATCCAGCAAGTCCACTTCTGGGTATTTACCTGAAGAAAATAACACAAATCTCAGAAGACACATGCACACTCATGTCCATTTTAGTAATATTTATAACAGCAAAAGGAGAGAAGCCATCTAAGTTTCCATCAGCTGATGAACAGAAATTGTAGAATATACATTTATACATTTGAACATTATTCAGCCATTAAAAAATGAAATCTTGCAATTTGCAACAACATGAATGGACCTTGAGGGTATTGTGCTAAATAAAACAAATCAGATAATGATGATATATCAAGCTCATAGACACAGAGAATAGACTGGGGGTTGCCAGAGGCAGGGGGAACAGGTCAACTATTTTTTTTGTTTTGTATAAATAAATGCTTTAAAAACTTTATTTCATACTGTTTTTCAGAGGGATAGTTTAACTTATTCAATTACTATCTTAATTTATAACTATGATTTATTCAATTACTGTTATTCAGTTCACAAAATTGATAATTTATTCAGTTTATGAT
>SJYC01078576.1:0-20939 GCA_006408675.1 Madoqua kirkii
AATGATTTTAGAAAATAATGCCTGTAAAAGTCACTATGTAATTTTTTTCACCTGGCATCTATTTAAGGCTTTAAGAATAAAGCTGTAGAAATCATCTCCTAATTTTTTCTGATTATTAATTAATATTCAAAAGAAATATAGTATATGAAAATAACAAATAATGAGAAAATTTGTCTTTCTACTTATACCCCATGATGTTGCAAATTACTGTCTATGCTGAAAGTCACATCAATATTTGGACAAATTTCTAAAGTAAATCAAATTAAATTAAATCATTTCAGAAAAAAAGGTTGGACTAGGGATTGCCTCACTAATACGTTGGTAAGGGACTGACTTCAAAGAAATTCTGAGGGAATTCTCTAGATTGATGAAAATTTTTATATCTGGATTGGATGATGGTTACACAGGTATTTGTCAAAACTCATCAAACTGTATGTGCAAACTGTATGCACACTGCTGCATGTAAATTATATCTCAAAATAGTTTTTTAAATGTAAGAAAAATTTTTTGTAAATTTTTTTGTAAGAAATTTTTTTAAAGTTTTTTAAAATGTAAGAAAAACCTGAACATAAATAACATGTAGTAGTTCATGAGTGAATAATATTATTGAAAATAACACCTGCCAAAATAACTTCTTACTCTCCAAAATAACTTCTTACCTGCCAAAATAACTTGTGGAGCAGGTAAACATCCATATCAAACGCAACACTAAAGATGATTACTGGTGTAAATAGATTAAAAAATAAGTGGGAATCCATCCATTGTATGGCATCTGCATATTCTTGGACCTAATAATATAAGACTGTTATTTTGTCATTTTTCCATTAGTCTGTTAGCATGGAATACATGTCAGGCATTCCTATCTCTAGCAAAAAATAAAAAGAGGACATCACAACATAGTAAGTGCTTAAGTCTTACCTCTGTTGGATTTTTATAGTTTTCCATCAGCTACAGCAAAAAAGTTAATGGGCACCTTTATGTTTAGTCTTTCTTTTTAAAGAACAAACATACAAAGCACATTGACATAGGTACTAAAGGATATGTAGGAGATTTTCAGGCATACAAGAGAAAGTGATTTTGGGTAGACGGATCATCATCACAAAATCCACAAAGGAGTAAACAATTACATCAAATTCCAGAAACTACATAATTAGCCATGGCTTATGTAGATGTGTACGGAAGAACAGTAGGAATAAGAGACTAGGACGTTAATGCAGTTCATGAAATAATTAATTAGTGGCATTTATCATAAAATATTTAGTTGCAATTTTTAAACCTTATTATGGGTGTCTGTAACTAAGCAGGACTCTATGGGGCCTTCCCCAGATAGACCCCTCCCTCATAGCCTCTGCTTTAATTCCTCTCTGAAGTATCTAAATAATAGTGTCTGATGCATATCTGCTGAGTTATTTTACAGATGCTAAACCCCCACCAAATGAAAGAAATAAACACATCCCCTCAGGAGTCTGGTTGGAACCAGGAAATATTTGCAATGATTTTACTTTACCTCACCATCAACCAGTCAGAGAATTGTGCACAAGCTGATCACATACCCTGGGACTCTCCTCATTTGCCTTACTTTTAAAATGCTTTACTGAAACCCATCAGTGAAGACTTTTGGAGCACTAGATGTCCGGTACTCCTTGTATGGCAGCTTATAATAGAGGCTTTCCTTTACCACAATCCACTGTCAGTAAATTGGCTTTCCTGCTTGAGGGTGAGCAGAAATGAGTTTGGTTCATTAACACATCCATTCAACATTCACTCATGAAGGAAACACTGAGTACCTACTGGTTAGATGATACTCTTGTATTTGGAATGTAATTCTTCACTGGTCTCGTATGTTTCTCTGTACGTTATGGGTGGAAGGACTGGTCTCTTTTCTTCCAGGAATATTTTCTTTCAAGAAAATTTGTATGTACTAACAGCTTTGGAATATACAGCAAGTGTCTCCCTCCAGAACAAAGGGCAGGTTTACTATTACTGTCCAGTGTAATAAGGATAATATCTCCCTCTGGAGCAAGGGGGAAGATGAGCTCACTGCCCATCATAAAATAATTCCAGTTTTCTAAACTCAGATTTCCTCTCTTGTAATGTAACCCATTGCATATGCAGATTTACCTTGCCCTCTTTATTTCTCTTTATGGAGTTCATAGAATGGGACAAGAAAATCCTAGGCTCTGGATTCTACTATTGCTATGAGTAATAGAGTACTTTGTCTCTAGCCCAGGAGTCCCTTGTGTTTTGGCAGGATCATGAAACTGTGGCAAGTTAATTTATTAGATTGAAACCTGGATAAAATCTTGGACCCTTCACAGTTCTAGACATAGGGGCCTTTCCTTTAAAGAGTTGTTGACAAATAGGAAAGTTTATAGAAGTATTTAAAGTCACATTTATGTAAAATATCATATGATTATGAAACCTGTTCATAACAAATGAAGTAGTAATCTGCTTCTGGTTTTTGCCTGGATACATAGTTTCCATTATCACTTTTAACACTGATAGAATTTGTTTGAGAAAGTCAATCATTTTTACACAATTCCTATCTACATATTGATTAACTAAGGCAGGTGTTTGCAAACTATGGTCCCTGGGAACAAATCTGGCTCAATGCCTGTTTTTGGTAAATGAAGTATTATTGGAATACAGCTATGCCAATTTTCTTATGTATTGTCTGTGGCTGCTTTTAAATTACAATGGCAGAACTGAGTAGCTGTGATAGAGATCATACAGCCTGTGTAGTCCAGAATATTCACTGTATGCTTTTTATAGAAAAAAACTTTGTTGCCAACCCCTGGGCTGGAGGACTATAGGACTTTTTATAATGTGCCAGTAATGCATTCTACATTCCTTGTAGTAAGTATATTCTCTCTTCTCTACTTGACTACAGCTGTTCCCAACTATTTAGTATTACTGTAGATACCTTGGCTATATAATTTGCTTTTTCTCTCACTTCTAACTCCATGTAAGAGGTTCAATGTATGTTTCTTGATATATTCCAAGCCAAGCATAGAGAGAACCTCCATTCTAATGGGAACCCTATGAAACATTCCTGAGGCAATAGATTGGTTCAGTGTCAGAATTCTCTTGGTAATAGAGTCCTGTATCAGTAGTTCAAAGTCTTTCTGGGTTTCTATCTTGTAGCCAGTTTCTTGTCTAAGGTTTTGAATTATGATTAAACACTCAGCTACTCACACTCTCAGTAGCTATATGTGTATTCATTCTGAATTGCCTACCTAGTTTGAGACCTAGGCTCTGTTTTGAAAACATTAAGCTGGATTTCAGCTTTTTCATACCTGGGTCCTTTTTTCTACACAGCTGATCTAATGTTATTTGCATCACAAGCGTATATAAACTGGTAGAGCAGTGAAAAGATACGCTTACAAATTTTCTTAAGCCATCTTTGTATAACTCTTAGATATACTCAGAAAAATAAAATACACATATTTACTATACACACCTGGTCAGATGTAAAACTTAGCATTTCAAAACTGCATCCAAGTAAAAATAATATCACAGGGAGAGGAATTGGAAAGTCTTTCAAGTGTTGGTTCAAAAGTGCTGCAAAAAATATGTCTATTGAAAGGCAATGAGATATCACACTTAACAGAACTTTAATTTGATATGACTTCTTAATATGAAGACAATGAAATATAGAAATATAGCAAGTAAGTGATGAAACAGTAACTGAAGTCCTCCTTCACAAACACATAGAATCAGTATAGTTGGTAATCTGCTAAACTCATGCTTTACTTCTTTTATGATGTGCATAATTTCCTTAGAATCTTTAGTAAACATTTCTAATAATCATTGGTTCTTGGGTTACTACTAAAATATTTATAGTAATTTATGTACATGCTATAAATCACTTTTCATTTCTTAAGCAATCCAGCAATGAGGGCTTAATAAATAACTAAAATGAAATATCCTGGCTGATTCTCAATATAACAGTGAGGAATTAGTATAACAATGAGAAAATCTAGCTACCTTCCCTGGTGGCTCAGACAGTAAAGAGTTTGCCTGCAACGCAGAAGACCTAGGTTTGATCCCTGGGTCAGGAATATCCCCTAAAGAAGGAAATGGCAACCCACTCAAGGATTCTTTCCTGGAAAATCCCATGGATGGAGGAGCCTGGCAGGCTACAGTCCATGGGGTCACAAAGAGTTGGACATGACTAACTAACACTTTCACTTCACTACCTATTAGAAAGCCTATAATGAATACTTAACTTTGTTCATTCTCTCAAAGTGCAATAAGCAATATCACAGCATTTTCTTCAGTTTAATATTTCCTAATTATTTGTAACACAATTTCTAATCAGGTCAAAGGATGCCAAAATTGTGCTTTCTTTTGATTTCTACAGTGTTCTGTTCTTCTCAGCATATTTTACTATTTGGATAAAACCTAAGAAAACATCTGTGCTGTGCTGTGCTGAGCTGCTTCAGTAGGGCCGGACTCTGTGGCACCCTATGGACTGTGTCCCTCCAGGTTCCTCTGTCCATGGGATTCTCCAAGCAAGAATACTGGAGTGGGTTGTCATGCCGTCCTCCAGGGGATCTTCCCCATCCAGGGATCAAACCCAAGTCTCTTATGTCTCCTGCACTGGCAGACAGGTTCTTTACCACTAGTGCCACATAGGAATCCCAAGAGAACACTTATCAAGGGGTTAAAAAGTAACTGAATCATTCAGAAGAACTATCACTTTGAAATTTCTTTTTCCAAGTAAAGAAAGATGTGGGATAGCTAACTTAAAAATACGGATAAAACTATAGTTTATGATAATGCAGGTTAACAATAAAATCCCTAACCTTTGATTTTCTGTTAATCTGATTCAATTCACCACATCACTTAAATCTAACCATAACTTAGCAAGTAAGAAGGTATGAATACTCTGAACTCAATAGAGGTGAAGAATATGAATCAGATTTACATGGTCTCTCTTCAGGGGCAGATTATTATTGGATTCATTTGATTGAAAATCTTGGGATAGAGGTATGAATTTAGAGAAAAAAAACACTAATTTCCTACTATTGTTACCTTCATTAATTCTATATGGTGACATATGCAAAATACATCCACAGAATACACTGAAATAAAAAGAATTGCACCTACCTCCAATCATACAGATCAAAGACAATATTATGATGATTTTAGGGAGTTCCTGAGAAGTTTCTAAGAATGAACGCCTAAAAACTTCCAGCCATTCATCAGTAAACTCTTTCCTATGAAGAGTTAAATTAGAAATTTGGATATCCATCCCGTGGTTTTTCACAGGCTGTCTGAATCCAGCTTTCAGGACTCTGAAAAACTTGCCTAGAACAAAAAGAAAGTTAGATTTTCCTTCTTGGTAGCCTCCTGAAGCTTTTCTTTAAAAAAATAAAGAAAAAGCCTATATTTGTCCTTATTTCTAGTAATTTCTTAGAGTCTGCCAAAATTAAGGATGCTTTCCTCTTCTATGATGTTTTCTATTTAAGTGATAAAGAAAAAGTGCAACCTCAAGTAATAGAGACTATTCAGTGTCATCCTGTGTTCTTATGATGCCAAGCACTAATCAGCTATTATTCATGCTGTATCTATTCAACTGAAAAGAGGATTTTTCATCTAGCCAGTCACTGGGACTATACACCGGTACAGGTTACTTAGTTCTCAAGGTGGACAATTGAGGGGTTTGCACTCACTTATCTGAGCCTCTGGAAGCATGTTCAGGCAGCTATTCCAAAGTGGAAAGTGGTGGAGGGGGCAGAATATTCTGATCTCTTTTCTTGTTATATCCGGAGAGAAATCAATAGATCATGATGATATTCAATAATAATACTCTTTTATCTGCTTCAAGACATTCATGGATCAGGTTTTCTCTAATTTTTAAATATTTTTATAGCAACTAAGGACCTAAGAAAAATATTGAAGCCAAAATGATTTAAAACAGGAGAATTGTCACATGTTTCCATTGTTACTTCTTGGAAGAAGAACAAGGGCCGTGATGAGTCTTGGTCTGAAGAAATAGGTGATAGCTGCAGTCTGCCAGTCTCATTTGCGTCCCATGGTAAGGAATGTTTTACATCAGGGTCTTAAACTTCATGGAGGGAATTCTTCCAATTTGATCTCTCCTAATATTAGTTTAACATTTTTCTAGCATCTCTTAGCATCTCACCTTGCTGCCTCGCTAAAGCAATCAATTAGTTACTACTAAACTTCCCCTTATGATCCAGCAATGTCTTTTTCAGTTTCATATTTCATATACTTATTTGTTTTCTACATGCTCTTTTCTCACTATCTAAACACCGCTTTTGAAAGAAAACTAATTAAATAAATATACGCTTCTTGTGAACATTTTTGAAATAAATATATAAGCAAACATTTCAAAAACAGGAAAAAATTTTGCACAACCATGTCATCTAGTGGCTCTTATATATTTTATTTACACAGTTGGGTTCATCCTTATGTAATCATACTTTCTGCTTCTTTCCACATGGTATTATATCACCAGCAACAAAGAGCCTTGCAAACACTGTACCACATTAGCACCAATCTGAAAGCGGCAACTCTCTGGTCTGACTGCGCACATGCAAAGGTCTGTTGGGCTGAGGCTTTCAGCATAGACGACTCTGGGTAACCTGCTGTTGGCTTCCGTTTGCTAATTTGTATAGTTTCCCAGTCTGTGTAATTTCTGTCCCTGTATTTATAACTTTCTTTGAAATCACTTGGGGAGATATGATAACACTGGTGATGAGTCTTATCCCCACGATTCCTGTTTACATCAGTCTGCGTGGCAGCCTGGCTCCCTAAGCGATTTCAATGTGTAGCCAAGGTTAGTAACCACTGTGCTTCACCCATTTCAAGGCAACCTTGCTCAATTTTCTGTCTCTAAGCCAACATTTTTTTTCCCAATATTCTTGAGTCAGGTATTTTGAGAAAGGGTATCAGTGTCCTTCTGGTGAAGACCCCAGAAACATATTTGTAGTTGACAAGTTTGGTGTATTATATGTCTCAGTGAGGGAGACATATCCACCCAGGGGCACTGTGGTAGGGGGTTTCAGTAAAAGGATATTAGAAAGAACTAATTACGGATCTGGGTAATATTGGAGAGGGAGGGTCTAAGGAAGTGAGACTTGATTCTAACTTGGGTGCTGTCAGAAAGCTAGGACAATTCTGTGGTTGGGTACTCAATAACTCTTATCTACAGGGAAAGCAAACTAGAATGGGGATAAAGCTGTACCGAGTACAGAAGCAGCAGCCGTTCATTTTAGACAAGAATGAGAGGAGTTTGGTGTTGGATGGGTTGCATGGTGACTTGTTCTGTCCAATTTCATTATCATCTCATAGGGACCTCATTTGATTTTGATGTTCTATGAGATTACTTATGTCAAATGAGAGAACAACATGGACTAGCTGTGAGCATTACACCAGCTTGTGGTAACACTGAGTGACATCTAGTGTCAGACCAGTTTCCCAGTCTGGGACTGCCTTTTTTTTTTTTTTTTTTCTTGTTGGTTTCATTTTCCCTAGAATTTCGAAATTCCTTAACCTCATTGTAACATGTTAAGAACTGGAAGTAGACCAGAGGATCTTGATAATAGTATAGCGATACAGCAAAGTAAGTTCAGTTATCCTTCTAAGACAGACATTTTTAACCTTGGCTACATATTAGAATCAGAGAGTTTTAAAAATACAGGTATTTACCTGGGTGGCTCCCCAGAGGTTAATTTAATTGGTATAAAGTGAAGCCTGAGTATTGGGAACCTTAAAAGCTTCCCAGTGATTCTAATAGCCATTATTTAGCAGCACTGCGCTAGGAGAAATCTGTGCCATTAGGGAAGAACACTGAAAAGACTGGTGTATTTGCTCTCAGAATCAAACTGGTTAGTAAAATATTGTCAATGTCATTAATTTACATAATTTGTCACATCCACCCAAGAAACAAAAGCATCACTAGCCTTCAGTGATGTTGAATCATAAATTTTGAATAAGTGAAGGAGACATTATATCTTTGGAAATCTAACAGTTTTGTATATAACCAACTATAAAAGTATTGAAATGAGTAGTCTAGTAAGCAGTCCAGATGAGCTAAATATAACCTCATTTAGGCCTAGGAAATCTCATCAATCTCTGAATTAAAAAGAAACTCAGGGTTTCCCAGGTAGCTCAGAGGTAAAGAATCCACCTGCCAATTCAGGAGATGTGGATTCAATCCCTGGGTCAGGAATATCCCCTGGAGAAGGAAATGGCAACCCACTCTAGTATTCTAGACTAGAATACTAGTCTAGAATTGAGTTCAAAACTCAATGCTGTAGATTAGAACAAGCTGCTGTTTTCCTAATGACTCTGGTGGTCATGCTAAAAGACCACAGGATCTATCCTACGGTCTTAGAATGTGTTTACATGTGATATATTATATTGCTTGTTATACAACTTTAAGCATCGTTCTGGCCTCAGAAGAGAGTATTTCTGTTACCTTGACCATCTATTGTTATTGCTGCTGCTGCTGCTAAGTTGCTTCAGTAGTGTCCAACTCTGTGCAACCCCATGGATGGCAGCCCACCAGGCTCCCCCATCCCTGGGATTCTCCAGGCAAGAACAATGGAATGGGTTGCCATTTCCTTCTCCAGTGCATGAAAGTGAAAAGTCAAAAGGAAGTCGCTCAGTCGTGTCCGACTCTTAGTGACCCCATGGACTACAGCCTACCAGGTTCCTCCGCCCATGGGATTTTCCAGGGAAGAGTACTGGAGTAGGGTGACATTGCCTTCTCTGTTAAACAGGGACTGAACCCAGGTCTCCCACACTGCAGGCAGATTCTTTACCAGCTGAGCTACAAGGGAAGCCCAAGAATACTGGAGTGGGTAACCTATCCCTTCTCTAGGGGATCTTCCAGACTCAGGAATTGAACCAGGGTCTCCTGCATTGCAGGCAGACTATCAGTTGTTATGGATAAGAAGCCAAATGTCAATCTGATACTTGTGATAGTAAATATTACTTCTCATTGGTAACATAGGGTCTTCTACTATTAGACTGTAGAAACTTTCTAGTGCTATTTTTTTAAATAGTTGTCTTTTTAAAATTCCTTTAATGTGATGGGCATTTACTTGGTGGGTTCACTCAATCCAGAGACTCAAATCCTTTAACTCTGACAAACTTCTCGTATCTTTGAGACTCCCCCCCCCCCTTCATGTAACACTCTCTTTTGACAAACTTTATTAAGTGCCCATTAAATATTTAGTTTGGATTTTATTTTTTCTTTAACATTCGTGTCTCTTTTCCTTTTCTTCAGACTACTGAGATTTCTCAAAATTGTCTTCAAACTCTTTGTTAACTGTTTCCTTCTTTTGATAATCAAGTTTATAATTCTGAATTGCTTTTATAATTGAAAATTAATTTTATAAATTATCTTCCTACTTAACGGAAGTGATATCTTCTCAAATTTCTCTAAGAAAAATAATTTAAGTTCAGTTCAGTTCAGTCACTCAGTCGTGTCCAACTCTTTGCGACAAAGATCTTGACAAATCAAGATCTCCAACCTGAGGGTACTGCACTGGGAAGATGATTCTTCCAGAGCAATTGGCTCTGAAGGCAAGCAGGGCTTGCTTTCAGGAGAGCCAGAGGGCTACAGGAGAAAAAAAAATCCACACACAAAGGCACAAAGAGCAGAAGCAGTAATTTGAAAGAAGCCTCGATCAGCCCAACATGCTGATCTTGGAGAGACCTTTGAAGAGGTAGAAGGCAGCAGGGGCTTGCCCCAAGGACATAGACTGCCAACAACAATTTGGGGAGCTCATTCTACCATGGGGACACTAGTGCTGGCAAATACTATTTTGGAATCCTTCCTCTAGCTTATAAATGCCAAGATTAGGCCCCACCCATCAGCCTGTGGGCACCAGGATTGGAAAACCTTAGGACAAGCAACTAGTTAGACACAACTCCACCTATCAGTAAGCTTGCTGCCTAAATATTGTAGAGCCCACACCTTCCTGAGGACCTGGCCCTGTCCAGCACAGGGCCTTGGACCCAGCCCTGCACACTAGTATACTGGCACTATTTCTGGGACTTCAGGGTCCTGCAACCAGAGACCTTGGCACCCAGCTCCACCACCAGTTAGCAAACAGTAGTTCTAGGACCAGTCTCATCCTCCACTGAGTAGGCACCAGCCCCAGGACCATGGCAGCCTCTCAGCCAGTCACCTATGATCTGGACTCCCCACCAGTAGGACAATGCTAACTCAGAACATTCTAGACCTTGCAGCTAATCATGTCAGCTACCAGCATCCCCTCACCAGCAAGTCATCATTCTACCATGGGGACACTAGTGCTGGCAAATACTATTTTGGAATCCTTCCTCTAGCTTATAAATGCCAAGATTAGGCCCCACCCATCAGCCTGTGGGCACCAGGATTGGAAAACCTTAGGACAAGCAACTAGTTAGACACAACTCCACCTATCAGTAAGCTTGCTGCCTAAATACTGTAGAGCCCACACCTTCCTGAGGACCTGGCCCTGTCCAGCACAGGGCCTTGGACCCAGCCCTGCACACTAGTATACTGGCACTATTTCTGGGACTTCAGGGTCCTGCAACCAGAGACCTTGGCACCCAGCTCCACCACCAGTTAGCAAACAGTAGTTCTAGGACCAGTCTCATCCTCCACTGAGTAGGCACCAGCCCCAGGACCATGGCAGCCTCTCAGCCAGTCACCTATGATCTGGACTCACCCACCAGTAGGACAATGCTAACTCAGAACATTCTAGACCTTGCAGCTAATCATGTCAGCTACCAGCATCCCCTCACCAGCAAGTCTATCCAGGCTCTGAGACCTCCAGAGTCCTGCAGCTAAAGACTTGGATATCTGACTCCACCAATGAGTGAGGCAGTTCTAGCCCTGCGAACTTCGAGATCCCAGACTGCAACAGACGTGAGACAGCTTGGACAACTCAGGACACTCACCAGTGGGCCAACATCTGCTCTGAGGCAGCCTGAATCCAACAACCAGCCACATCAAAAACCAGTCCTACCCACCAACAAGGCAATTCTAGATCTGAGACTGTTGGCACCACATTCATGCACTCCAGAACCCGTCTATGACCACCAGTAGATCAGAACTACACTGGGACCTCCTGAGGTAATGTGGCCAGCAGCCTTGTGACTCAACCCTGCCCTCTGATGGCTGGGAGCCTCCTCTTAAGGCAAGGCATGGGAACCAACTAAATCCAGGGCCAGAAGGACCCACATAACCCAAATAAGGAGCACCTCTAGAATGTATAGCTCTGGTGACCAGACGGAAATGTGATGCTGAGTTGAATAAGACATTTCTTACAAAAAGCCATTTCTCTAAGGTCAGGAAACACAACCAACCTGTCAAATATAGTCTGTCTGACTCTTTGCAACCCCATGGATTATACAGTGCATGGAATTCTCCAGGCCAGAATACTGGAGTGGGTAGCCATTTCCTTCTCCAGGGGATATTCCCAACCCAGGGATCAAACCCAGGTCTCCCACATTTCAGGTGGATTCTTTACCAGCTGAACTACCAGGGAAACCAAGATAGACAGCAAAAAGCAAGTTAGGTAAAATGAGGCAACAGAAGAAATAATCCTAAAGAAGGAAAAAGATAAAACCCCAGAAGAGGAAATAAATGAAGTGGAGATAGACAATTAACCTGATAAATAATCCAAGATAATGACCATAGAACTTGGGAGAAAAATGGATGAACATGGTGAAAAGTTTAACAAAGAGTCAGAAGATATAAAGAAGAACCAAACAGAGCTGAAAAATATAGTAACTGAAATAAAAAATAAAGAAGAAGGAGTCAACATTAGGTTAGATGGTGCAGCAGAATGGATCAGTGAATTAGAGAACAGATAGTTGAAATCACTGAAACTGAGCAGGAAAAAAATTATAAAAAGAAATGAAGACAATTTAAAGGAACTTTGAGACAACATCAAGCATATAAATATTTGCATTATAGAGGCCTCATAGGAAGAGAGAGAAAAAGAGACAGAGAACATATTTGAAGAATAATAACTGAACATGTCCTTAACCTGGGAAATGAAATAGACATACAGGTCCAGGGAATACAGAAAGTCTTGAATAGAATCAACTCAAAAAGGAACTCACAAAAACACATTTTAATTAAATTGCCAATTTAAAGAAAGAGAGAATATTAAACTGCAAGGGAAAAACAAAAATTTACACACAAGGAAATTCTCATACTATCAGCTGACTTTTCAGCAGAAAATCTGCAGGCCAGAAAGGAGTGGCATGATATATTTAAGGTGATTAAGAGAAAAACTTACAACCAAAAATACTCTATTTGGTAAGTATTTCATTGAGATTCAATGGAGAGATCAAAATTTTATAAACAAGCAAAAACTAAAAGAAGTCAGCACCACCAAACCAACTTTACAACAAATGTTAAATGTTAAAAGCAAAAGAGAAAAGGCTACAATTCAAAATATAAAACCTTAGAAGCCAATCACAAAAGTAAAAATCTCATTGGTAAAAGGAAATATACAGTAAAGGTAGTAAATAAACAACGTATAAAGTATAAGGAACGTTAAAAGACAAAGTGGGTAAAATTAAATATATCCACAATGAGTAGTTTAAGAATTGCTGTTTTACTTGCTAAGTCATGTCTGACTCTTTTACAACCTCATGGACTGCAGCCTACCAGGCTCCTCTGTCCTTGGGATTTCTAAGGCAATAATACTGGAGTGAGTTGCCATTTCCTTCTCAGAGGGAATCATCCTGACCCAGGGATCAAACCCGTTTCTCTTGCATTGGCAGACGAAGTCTTTACCACAGAGGCACCTGGGAGGCTATATTAAAGGATACACAAAACAAAATGGTGTAAAATATGATGTAAAATCTGCACACGTTGTGAGGGGAAATGCAGAGTTGTTAAAATACATTTAAATAGACAAGCAACTTAATATAACCCTATATACATATATCAATTCAGTTCAGTTCAGTTATTCAGCCATGTCTGACTCTTTGTGACCCCATGGACTGCAACATGCCAGGCCTCCCTGTCCATCACCAGCTCCCAGAGCCTACTCAAACTCATGTCTATTGCGTCAGTGATGCCATCCAACCATCTCATCCTCTGTTGTCCCCTCCTCCCACCTTTAATCTATCCTAGCATCAGGGTCTTTTCCAATGAGTCGGTTCTTCACATCAGGTGGTCAAAGTATTGGAGTTTCAGCTTCAGTATCAGTTCTTCCAATGAAAATTCAGGACTGATTTCCTTTAGGATTGACTGGTTAGATCTCCTTGCAGTCCAAAGGACTTTCAAGAGTCTTCTCCAATACCACAGTTCAAAAGCATCAATAATTTGGAGCTCGACTTTCTTTATAGGCCAACTCTCACATCCATACATGACTACTGGAAAAACCATAGCTTTGACTAGATGGACTTTGTTGACAAAGTAATCCTCTGCTTTTTAATATGCTGTCTAGGTTGGTTATAACTTTTATTCCAAAGAGCAAGTGTCTTTTAATTTTATGGCTGCAATCACCATTTGCAGTGATTTTGGAGCCTGAAAAAATAAAGTCTCTCACTGTTTCCATTGTTTCCTCTTCTATTTGCCATGAAATGATGGGGCCAGATGCCATGATCTTAGTTTTCTGAATGTTGAGTTTTAAGCCAACTTTTTTACTCTCCTCTTTCACTTTCACCAGGAGGCTCTTTAGTTCTTCTTCACTTTCTGCCATAAGGGAGGTGTCATCTGTATAACTGCGGTTATGGATATTTCTCCTGGCAATCTTCATTCCAGCTTGAGCTTCATCCAGCCTGGCATTTTGCATAATGTACTCTGCATATGTTAAATAAGCAGGATGACAGTGTATAGCCTTGACATACTCCTTTCTCAATTTGAAACCAGTCTGTTGTTCCATATCCAGTTCTAACTGTTGCTTCTTGATCTGCAAACAGATTTCTCAGGAGATAGGTCAGGTAGTCTAGTATTTCCAACTCTTGAAGAATTTTCCACAGTTTATTGTGATCCACACAGTCAAAGGCGTTGGTGTACTCAATAAAGCAAAAGTAGATGTTTTTCTAGAACTCTCTTGCTTTTTTGATGATCCAGCTCATGTTGGCAATTTGATCTCTGGTTCCTCTGCCTTTTCTAACTCCAGCTTGAACATCTGGAAGTTCACATTTCATGTACTATTGAAGCCTGGCTTGGAGAATTTTGAGTATTACTTTGCTAGCATGCGAGACAAGTGCAACTGTGCAGTAGTTTGAGCATTCTTTGGCAGGGCCTTTCTTGGGATTGTCATGAAAACTGACCTTTTCCAGTCCTGTGGCCACTGTTGAGTTTTTCAGATTTGCTGGCATATTGAGTGCAGCACTTTCACAGCATCATCTTTTATGATTTGAAATAGCTCAACTGGAATTCCATCACCTCCACTAGCTTTGTTTGTAGTGATGTGTCCCTAAGGCCCACCTGACTTCGCATTCCAGGATGTCTGGCTCTAGGTAAGTGATCAATCATCATGGTTATCTGGGTCATAAAGACCTTTTTAGTATAGTTCTTCTGTATATTCTTGCCACTTCTTAATATCTTCTGCTTCTGTTAGGTCCATACCATTTCTGTCCTTTATTGTGTTCATCGTTGCAAGAAATATTCCCTTGATATCTCTAATTTTCTTGAAGAGATCTCTAGTCTTTCCCATTCTATTGTTTTCCTCTATTTCTTTGCATTGATCCCTGAGGAAGGCTTTCTTATCTCTCCTTGCTATTCTTTGGAACTCTGCATTCAAATGGGTATATCTTTCCTTTTCTCCTTTGCCTTTTGCTTCTCTTCTTTTCTTAGCTATTTGTAAGGCCCCCTCAGACAACCATTTTGCCTTTTTGCATTTCTTTTTGTGGGGATGGTCTTGATCCCTGCCTCCTGTACAAAGTCACAAACCTCCATCCATAGCTCACCAGGCACTGTCTATCAGATATAATCCTTTGAATCTATTTGTCACTTTCACTGTATAATCATAAGGGATTTGATTTAGGTCATACATGAATGGTCTAGCTGTTTTCCCTTACTTTCTTCAATTTCAGTCTGAATTGGGAGTAAGGAGTTCATGATCTGAGCCACAGTCAGCTCCTGGTCTTGTTTTTGATGACTGTATAGAGCTTCTCTATCTTTGGCTGCAAAGAATAGGATCAATATGATTTTGGTATTGATCATCTGGTGATGTCAATGTGTAGAGTCTTTTCTTGTGTTGTTGGAAGAGAGTATATGCTATGACCAGTGCATTCTCTTGGCAAAACTTTGTTAGCCTTTGACCTGCTTACTCCAGGTATCTCTTGACTTCCTCCTTTTGCATTCCAGTCTCCTATGGCCTGCTTCAGGGTCAGAGGCACTGAATGCAGCAATGTGTGCATGGGACCTTTTGAAGGAGGTTGCCATTGTCTTCATTACCTCCTCCATTGTTTGGCCTCAGGTCAAGCAACAGGAAGGGAACACAGCCTGACCCATCAACAGAAAGTTGGATTAAAGATTTACTGAACATGGCCTCACCTCTCAGAACAGTTCACCCCTCAGTTTACCCTCTCTTCCATCAGGAAGCTTCCATAAGCCTCTTATCTTATCCATCAGAGGGCAGACAGAATGAAAAACCATAGTCACAGAAAACTAACCAAACTGATCATGTGGACCACAACCTTGTCTAGGTCATGAAACTATGAGCCGTGCTGTGTAGGGTCACCCAACATGCACAGGTTATGGAGGAGAGTTCTGACAAAACGTGGTCCACTGGAGAAGAGAATGCCAAACTACTTCAGTATTCTTGCCTTGAAAACCCCATGAACAGTATGAAAAGGCAAAAAGGTACAACACTGAAAGATGAACGCCCCAGGTCACTAAGTGCCCAATATACTACTGGAGAAGAGTGGAGAAATAACTCCAGGAAGAATGAAGAGACAGAGCCAAAGCAAAGCCGACAACTAGTTGTGGATGTGACCAGTGATGGAAGTAAAGTCTGATGCTGTAAAGAGCAATATTGCATAGGAACCTGGAATGTTAAGTCCATGAACCAAGGCAAAATCAAGAAAGTAGTCAAATAGGAGATGGCAAGAGTGAATATCAACATTTTAGGAATCAGTGAACTAAAATGGACTGGAATGGGTGAATTTAACTCAGATGACCATTATATCTACTATTGTGGGCAAGAATCCCTTAGAAGAAATGGAGTAGCCACCATAGTCAACAAGAGTCCAAAATGCGTACCTGGATCAATCTCAAAAACAACATAATGATCTCTTTTCGTTTCAAAGGCAAACCATTCAATATCACAGTAAACCAAGTCTATGCCCCAACCAGTAATGCTGAAGAAGCTGAGTTGAATGGTTCTCTGAAGACCTACAAGACCTTCTAGAACTAACACCCAAAACCAATGTCCTTTGTATTATAGGGGACTAGAATGCAAAAGTAGGAAGTCAAGAGCTACCTGGAGTAACATCCTACTTAGATAAATGGATAGATTATCCAGGAAGAAAGTAATAAGGAAACACTTACTTTAAATGACACATTAGCCAGATTGACTCAGTAGAATTATAAAAAATATTCCATCCAAAAGGAACAGAATATACATTATTTTCAAGTGCACTTGGAATATGCTCCAGGATAGATCAAATTCTAGGATACAAAGTTTGTCTCAATAAATGTTAGAAAATTAAAATCATATCAAGAATCTTTTCTGACTACAATGCTTTGAGACAAGAAATCAATTGCAAGGAAAAAATACAGAAGCCCACAGATACATGGAGGCTAAACAATATGCTACTAAGCAACCAATAGATTACTGAAAAAATCAAATCAAAAAGTACCTTGAGATAAAAATAAACACACAAGGACCCCAAATCTATGGGACATAGCAAAAACATTTCTATAATGGGATTTTATAAGATCGTTCACAGTAGATACTGTAGAAACAAACCATAATTATCTTCCATTGAATTCCACACAAATAAAAAAAGAAAAAAGAATGATACCTGTTCCTTGTAGTTTTAGGGATAGAATTCAGTTGGCCTGGAGAAAGAGATAAAATACAGAGAACAGAAAATAAAGTAAAAATATATTTCTCACAAGTAAATAGATAGTGATTGCTTCATTTATTAATTTAATTCTAGCTGTAATAGAAGGTTCAGCAGTAAAGAATCTGCTTGCAATGCAGGAGATGCAAATTTGATACCTGGGTATGGATGATCCCCTGGAGAAGTAAATGGCAACCCATTCTAGTATTCTTGCCTGGGAAACCCCATGGACAGAGGAGCCTGGCAGGTGACAGTCTATGAGGTAGCAAGAGTCAGACACAACTTAGCAACTAAACAACAACAAAACAATCCTGCATATGATACTTATATTTCCATCTAAAATGATTAACTCAGAAACAATCTTGTCTTTTATTTCATTAAAAGGTTATGTGAACTTTATCACTTTTAAAAGCTTCACTTAGTTTCTTTTGACTAACCATCCCCCAAATGGATTTACATTGTTAACTTTAGGAAGATGATTCTCTTCAACAAAGACTACTGTATTGTGGACACTAGAAGGCAGTGGCACCCCACTCCAGTACTCTTGCCTGGAGAATCCCAGGGACAGGAAAGCCTGGCAGGCTGCCGTCTATGGGGTCGCACAGAGTCGGGCACGACTGAGGCGACTTAGCAGCAGCAGCAGCAGCAGCAGCAGCGCAAGTACACATATGAAGGTTCTGAATGTTTTTCTGCCCACCAGAAGGATAATTTGATCAGCACTTCTTTAGCTCTTACTTCTTCTGTCTTCGGTGAGTTCATGTTTCACTCCCTATTCTTTGACCTTTTTTCTCTGCACATCCCTTTTGTAGCCATCCAAATAGCCTCACAGACTTTGAGTGAGTAGAATTATAAAAAAGTATCACACATGTCAAATAAATATTTAATTTCAAAATCATTTCAGTATTCCTCCCCAAATATTTTATGACGAGAGTGGGAATATGAAAATTTGCTCTATGATATTATAACTAAGCAATTTCAATGAAAATATCCTTTGCATAAGTATGTTTAGAAAAAAGAAACGAGTCTATTATTATTCCTAAAAATTTCCCAAGATAAAGAACTCTGGGGAGTTAAATTCTACTTTGCCTGTCTTGATTGCATTCTCTTAGATACATGGCTAGAACGGGATTTCCTTAGTGGTTCAGTTGGTAAAGAATCTGCCTGCAGTCCAGGAGTCCCGAGTTCAGTCTCCGTGTCAGGAAGCTCCCCTGGGGAAGGGAATGGCTGCTCACTCCAGTATTCTTGCCTGAAGAATTCCATGCACAAAGGAGCTTAGCCGGCTACAGTCCATGGGCTCACAAAGAGTCAGACAGGGCTGAGTGACTAACGCTTTCACTTTATATTCATACGGCTAGCAGCTGTGGTTGCTAAGTCGCTTCAGTCGTATCCTATTCTGTGCGAGCCCACAGACTGCAGCCTACCAGGCTCCTCTGTCCCTGGGATTCTCCAGGCAAGAATACTGGAGTGGGTTGCAATTTCCTTTTCCATAATACGGCTACACTAGCCACTGTCTCTGTCTTTCTCTCTTTTGTTTCCTAATTCAGCAACCTGCCTCTTCATATTTCAAATTTTCTACAACTCTATCTAGGAATCTCACTTCCACTAGAATTCTGGGAAAACTGTCCATTGGCTCTTTGCCACTAATCTACTATTCCTAAGCTTTAAATTAATACAGCAATACAATTTCTGGAGTTTCCTTTTCACCCTTGTTTATGTATTTATTTATTTTTAAAATACAACAGCCTTAAAACTTCAAGGATTGCCATAGATGTTCAGAAGTAAAGATGCTGTGTAGCACTTTCTAAGACTGTACTTTGTCAGCCAATCAAGTCAGGGGTTGTGAACCTAAAGCCAATGGGTGCGGGCCAGAGGCGGGGCTTAGAGCAAGTAACTGTCAATGAGGT
Organism: Madoqua kirkii; assembly: GCA_006408675.1. Taxonomy (NCBI): domain Eukaryota; kingdom Metazoa; phylum Chordata; class Mammalia; order Artiodactyla; family Bovidae; genus Madoqua; species Madoqua kirkii. The sequence continues at coordinate 18,918 of SJYC01078576.1, forward strand.
TGCAGTTGGTTGTGGCTGTTTCTGGATGAACGGATTAGCTACCTTCCACCGATCACTTACATACTATATGATACTCCTCTTGAAGCTCTGGATGGTGAGTCTTCCTCTAGCTTCCCATTCAGGATATTGCCCTTCCCCGCTGGTACTTTGTTCCTCAAAGAGGAAACAAATGCTTTCACTGTATTGCAGCTACAGATTCAGCAACCATTCGTCTTGTAGTTTCCACTTTTCCTATGGCAGCCAATCACAGACTTGCCAGAAGATCAACCAGCCTCTCGGTGTGACTTTCTGTCCCTTAGCCCCTGCGCCTCCTCCATTACACTTCCCATATCAACTTTCTAAACTGCTCACCTACCTAGTATTTATTCCCTTTGTCTTATGAGGCACTAAGAGGAAACCATACTGACGCCGTGGCTCATCTTAGGTGTATAAGAGCAGAGCCGAGAGCGAGGAAGGGCTCATTCTAGTGAAGAAATCAGGAAGGCAACAAACCGCCCACTTTCGCAGCGTCTATAAGACGCTGCTGTTTTGTGTGATCAGAGAATCCAACTCCAGTTTTTTTGGTTTTTTTGTTTTTTATCGATCCTGAGCGCTTTGCAGCTTCTTAAGATTACTGGGCTTCCTCAGCACTCTTTCCAGGATACTTTTGTCACTTAATTCCTGCAAAAAGCAGTGATTAAAAGGAAGAAATATTTACCATTCAGTATGATTTCCACACCATGAGAAAGAGAATTTCTCAAGGCTGACTGATGTTGCGGACAAATCCATGTGCCATTTGAGAGGACAATTATTAACCTCACATGGAAAGAGATTTGAGGCTTTATTTAATTTTCCCGATAAGTTAATGTAGGAAACCCAGGTGGCAATTTTAAGACGTCAGTATTTTTTCCTTAATGCATGTGACATGGACTCATTAACTTATTCAAAATTGTTAAAAGTCAATTTAACCTGAATAATAATAATTGTAATTACATTGAAAATCTGTTTAATCTAAACTGTTACTTCTTTACCCATATTTTTTTAAAGTGTCAAGCTTGAATAATATTAGCATTTATATGCTAACTTAACATGAGATCATTTTGTGGGAGTAAAGGCTTGTTAGGAGAACTTGGAGTGGGGATTGAAGAAACTGATTTGAGTTTTCACAGCCAAACAGTGAAATTCTGCTGGGTTTGATCATATATTTCTCTAACGTTCAAGAATAATTAAGATTTGGAGTAATTTTATTGTTTTATAAATGGGATTTATTAGAATTGAATATTCAAACACTTATTAAGGTTTTCAAATAAGCTATTTTAGAAATGAGAAACCTGCTTATGGGATATCATGTAACCCTGCTTTTACTTTGGAAAACAACTGACTCCTTAACTGTATTAAATTCTGCGAGCATATAGGAGTATACAACTATGATGCAGAAAAAAGGCTTGTTAGGAGAACTTGGAGTGGGGATTGAAGAAACTGATTTGAGTTTTCACAGCCAAACAGTGAAATTCTGCTGGGTTTGATCATATATTTCTCTAACGTTCAAGAATAATTAAGATTTGGAGTAATTTTATTGTTTTATAAATGGGATTTATTAGAATTGAATATTCAAACACTTATTAAGGTTTTCAAATAAGCTATTTTAGAAATGAGAAACCTGCTTATGGGATATCATGTAACCCTGCTTTTACTTTGGAAAACAACTGACTCCTTAACTGTATTAAATTCTGCGAGCATATAGGAGTATACAACTATGATGCAGAAAATATTTTCCTTTTTGTTCAAGCCCTTTTGCTTTGTAACAGTGAGAAAATTAATGACATTAATTAATTAAGGTCCCAGTGTAGTTCTGATCTACTGGTGGTCATAGACGGGTTCTGGAGTGCATGAATGTGGTGCCAACAGTCTCAGATCTAGAATTGCCTTGTTGGTGGGTAGGACTGGTTTTTGATGTGACTGGTTGTTGGATTCAGGCTGCCTCAGAGCAGATGTTGGCCCACTGGTGAGTGTCCTGAGTTGTCCAAGCTGTCTCACGTCTGT
>SJYC01078578.1:0-40783 GCA_006408675.1 Madoqua kirkii
TGTGTATTTAAATACAAAGATAATTGATATTTATAGTAATAATCACAAAGCATTATGGATCTTGTATGGCTTTTTGAAACCATAAGTTACTTTGTGTTCAGTTTTAGTGCTGAGTGTATTTAATTGTAGTTCAGTTTTCTTAAACTATTAATTATGTGAAGTACATGTGAGAAATTCTTATGAAATAGAATAATTTATTATTCAAAGCAATCCATTTCCCATACCTACTGGATAATGGGAGTATTGTGGTACCTTTCCACATCACAAAATATAACAACATCTATGTAAACTTCCTATCGTGGTTTTGTTTTGTTTTTTAAGGAACACCAACAGTTCATTACTGCAAATCCAATTTCCATCATAAGCCAGTATCTGGATGCTGTGGCTTTAAATAAAGGATAAGGATTTTCTCTTCTTAACTCATAGAAAATAAAGACATAAGGAATTTTGAACCTGAGGAAATATCTCCAAAGTGGAATTCGAGTCAGATGCTTACTACAATAAAGAGAAAACATTAACTCTGGTAGAATAAAAGCAGTCCTGTGCCCACAATCCGAGATTGCCAGGCAATACTAGCCCACCTGTTCTTTCACTCTGCTTTTCCAGGCGGTCTTAAAGAAGCTTTTAGCAGGAGACCACCTGGACCCAAGAGACCACAGAACGTGTAAGGTGACACACACACAAGGGATGTAGAGTTGTGGTGAGGTGGCACCCAGTGCAACTTCTGTCTGTGTCCTGTGTTTAGAGAATTAATCCTTTTCTCGAAGACTCACAGATCACTCCCAGGATTAGCCGTTTGCACGGTCATTTGGTCAGCTGCTTCATGCAGATGCCTTCCTTTATTAAGAATCTTGGATACATCTCAAATAAAAACAATAAATCTTATGGTGTAAGAATATAAACTGAATTGGCTTTATTTAAATAAATAAGTTCTGCAAGAGTAACAATTATGGTTTCAGAAAATGTGATGGCATTAAAATGCCTATTAATAGCTGCTAGATTTGGGAATATTCCTCTTCCCTGGTAGCTCAGTTGGTAAAGAATCCACCTGCAGTGCAGGAGATCCTGGCTCGATTCTTGGGTTGGGAAGATCTGCTGGAGAAGGGATAGGCTACCCTCTGCAGTATTCTAGCCTGGAGAATTTCATGGACTGTATAGAGTGTTGCAAAGAGTCAGACCCGACTGAGTGATTTTCATTGTCACTTCATTCTTCTCAAAGGGAGAAATAGAACACATGGAAGACTTAGACCCTCTAAAAACAGAATTCTGGCTTTGACGCCAACATGTAACTTCAAAAATATCTTTCTCCTTATTTGTCCTATCATTTTCTTGTTTGAGGCATAACTTACGTACAGTAATGCCTTTAAAAAAAAAGTCTTAAAAGTAGAAAAGAGGAGGCCAACTTGGGAGCTAAGAATCAAGAAGTGCTAGAGTAAAGAGGAAGAATATTTCAATACACCAATAATTTTTAATTCAAATCAGTGAGACTTTTGGTAAAGTCAAAATACCAAAGTGGAATTTTGGTGAAGTTTACTGCATGGTTGAATTTAGACATTTCAAGTGATGGTAGCTTTACATAGACACACACTTGACTCCCCATAAGCCTTACCCCTTCAGACCTCTGCCTGGGTTTCTATTCCAGACTAAACCAGAGCTGCTGATTTGACTGGTGCTAATAATAGTTTATATGACTTCAATTAAAACCTAATTTTGTTTAATGACATACCATAATAGCTCATGATTGTTACACAGAAGAGACAGTTGAAAGGTCTTTTTCATTTCAAATGAGACATAAAAGTTCTTTTTGTATCTGAAACAAGGAAAAGTGTTTGGTTTTATCAGCAAATCTCATTCTTGTAGCACCTTTTTAATCAACTAGAGATTCTTTGTCTTTAGCATAGATGGAAAATTTAAGTGAACTGTATATTTTGGATGGTGTTTAAAATAATAACAGCTAACACTTATTGAGGATTTACTACGTACCAGATACTTTCTAAAGACTTTGTGTTCATTCACTTGATCTTTAAATAATAATTAAAAAAATATTAAAAATGAGAAAACCAAGAAGTTGAAGGTTGTCCAAGCCAGAAGAGGAACCCAGGTACCCCAGCTCATTGCCACAACCCTAAATACTACACAATCTACCATTTCATCACACATTTTAAATTATTTGTTTGATGTCAGCGAACACAAGCATACACACTAACACTGCTGTGCTATAACAGCCTATACAGAGATTGAATTCATACTCCTAGGTCAGTGCCAACTTGAACCTAGACCATCATCACAGTAATGAAGAGACCTACTGCAAGGAGATCCAACCTGTCCATTCAAAAGGAGATCAGCCCTGGAACTTCTTTGGAAGGAATGATGCTAAAGCTGAAACTCCAGTACTTTGGCCACCTCATGCGAAGAGCTGACTCATTGGAAAAAGACTCTGATGCTGGGAGGGATTGGTGGCAGGAGGAAAAGAGGACCACAGAGGATGAGATGGCTGGATGGCATCACGGACTCGATGGACATGAGTTTGAGTGAACTCTGGGAGTTGGTGATGGACAGGGAGGCCTGGTGTGCTTCGATTCATGAGGTCACAAAGAGTCGGACACGACTGAGAGACTGAACTGAACTGAACTGAACTGAATTGAATCACTGAACTAGGGCATTGAGATGAGAGGAAATGGAGAGATCCTTTTGGAGCTTACTTAATTTTTCTGATTTTAATCAACTAAGGCAGGCTCTCCAATTAAAATTTTCTTTCTTCATCTTAGACATTCAAACTCACTTACCGCATCCAGCTGATGGAGTCAACAATCCTATTTCCAGTATGAAACTATGACAATATAATAGCTTAACTGATCTCTGCTTCTAGTTCGTCTCCCTGGCTGCAGCAAGAGGAATCTTTTTTTTTTTTTACCCCAGTCTTTATGTGTCTGCATTAACTGTCAATGGCTCCTCTTTCCCTGGGTCAGTAGTTCTCGAACATATACAGGAATTTATTGTGGTAATGATTGCACAACTCTATGAACATATTCAAAACCACTGAACTGTATACTTTAAATAGGCGAATTGTATGGTATGTGAACTATTAAATATAGATCAAAGTTGTTACTTAAAAAAAATGCATTAAGAAAATCAAATTATCTGGAAGTCATGGCATGCTGTGTGGAACATCCTGAAATGTTGAACCAAAAGCAGTTTTGCGAGCAGAAAGTAACAGTATAGTAGATATGACATATAAAATGAAAACTCACCACTTTACAACTTTATCTACAAAAAAGCAAGTGATCGAGCTAAGATTATCACATTTCTAATGTTTGCTTCTAATAATAAATTTTTATTTCTTAAATTATTTTATTGCCTCCCCTTATTTGCCAGCAAAGCAGCATTAACATCAAAGGCAAGGAAAATCTGAAAGGGAAACTTTAAAATTGAGTACATCCTATATAGTACTTCAATTTATGTCTCTAGTTATTTGCTTTCAAATTAAGACATTAGGAAAGTTTCCATACACTAAGGTTTTCTGGAGGAGATTGGACAATCCTTGGCTTTCTGGAAAATGCCTATTTTTCTTTTTATCTTTAATAGGCCTTTTTTTTTTTAAAGAATGATTTACTTATTTGGCTGCTCCAGGTCTTAGTTGTGGCAGGTGGAGTCTAGTTCCCAACCAGGGATCTAACCTGGGCCCCTTGCATTGGGAACATGGAGTCTCAGCCGCTGAACTATCAGGGAAGTCTCTAAAATGACTATTTGTCCTGACATATAAAATCGGGGAAGCCTGATGGCTCAGTAAATAAAGAATCTGCCTGCAATGCAGGAGACCTGGGTTCAGTCCCTGGGTTGAGAAGATCCCCTGGAGGAGGAAGTGGAAACCCACTCCAGTATTCATGCCTGAAAAATTCCATAGACAGAGAGGAGTCTGGTGGGCTTCAGTCCAAAGGGTCACAGACTGGGACGTGACTGAGCGACTAAGCACGTGCTCGCACACACACACACACACACAATAAAAGATCTTTTTCAAGTTGACCTTCAGTTCCCTTTCCATCCTCACCTTACTCCACACCATCTCAGGCTGCCACACCGCAGATGCCACATTCCCCACCCAGTCACGAGCAGCTAACTGTCCTCCAAATACATCCCTAAGCTTTGCCTTCACGAAGGCATCGACCTCTGAGCTGTCCTCTGAAACACACAATATCTCCAGGAAAAGAGCAAAAGGGATTCTAAGTTGAAAGAATTCGGCACCAGGATAGAAACTTTGAGGTTAGAAGCATTGGCACTCTGGTAGTTCTTCGAGGAGTCAGTGTGGGGTGCGTGGAAGGGAGAGGCTGGGAGGAGACTGGCCCGGCAGTCCTCCTAGTCTGTGCTTTACAACATGAGCAAAAGAGTGACTCCAGCAGGTCTGTGCTTCGCTCTCAGAACCCTCTTCTGCCCCACCCTCTCCCCGAACACATGTTAACCACGTCGGAAAATTGATCAGAGTCAGAGGTGTGATAGTGGACAGAGGGACCTGATGGATCCTAAGAATGAACCTGGGACTGTGTTCTAACCATTTAGCAATCAGTCAATTCTGTGCTATGAAATCACACGTGGCAGCCAGTCAAGAATGTGGTAAAACCAACACAGCTGGTTTCTGTGGAAAGCCAAGATCATTCACCTAAAGATGTCTGGCCTTCCAGCAGCCCGCCCTGATTTTCCTAGCCCAAAGGAGTCTCTCCTCAGAAATCCTCTGGAGCACTAGTTTTGTACTTAAAACACTTAGAAAAAAAATTTATTCTTGCATTGCTGCAGTTTTGTCCTCATTCCTGGTAGCATCTTTTTGTTTTTTCCTTTGTCTCAATTTCAAAAGCTTATACCTAATATAACGCAACTTTAAAAGACACTGAGAGAAAGGTATAGTATAAATCAATCAGTAAAAAGTCTTGTTAGGTCTTTAAATTCAAGAGGGGAAAAGTCGTGTCCCACTCGCCTTTATAAATCCCAAAGCACTAAGGAAAACATCCATGTTGAATAAATTGACATTGTGATAACAACATGGTAAAGTAAAAACATTTCCTTGACTTTTAAAAGAAGTTGACATCCACCCTTGGAGACCACCGGGTTTACTAGAGTATTCACATAAATGTTTATCTTTTATATTTAAAATTTCATTTCTCCTAACCATACATCTACCATCTGTGCCTGTAGCTTTCTTGATTTGATTTGCTAAAGTTTCATCCCGAGTATAGGCCTTTTTGGAGAAAAGCAATACTTAGATTTATTTATTCTGCCTGTTTTTTGTTTTCTAATAGAACAGAAAGATATTTATTTCAGCAAAATTATAAAGTAACAAAGAAACAAAAGTATTTGACATTCACTGAGACACAATTTTGTAAAGAAGAATGTTAACAGTAATCATCATAAGAACAATAAACTACAAATATCTGTTGATATTTTAATGGTGTGGAAAGCCAGAAGAAACACAGAAATACGTTAAAAATACAACATCATTGCCACAGCACATAAAAATATCTCCATAAAAAATTAACTGTTTCGATTTGGACACTTAGTCTTGCAACTCTCTTTGAACTGACATTCTGAAATCTCGATGTCCTACTGCAGTTTATTAACTAGTCATTCTTTTATTCCATGGATCCACAGAGATCAGTCTCATTACAAACAAATAAAAGAGCACTTTCTGTTAGAGACACAGCACTAACTCAAGGCTAATATTTAATCTTAATTGGCAACGAGTTTAGTGCAAATAAAATTATATTTAGCAGCTTAGAGAATTCCTGGTGGGGATGCATTCACCTCACAACCCTGATTGCATCCCCAGAACAAAATCATTTCTCTTTTCATGAGTATGAATATTGGCCATTCAGACCCACTAAAAACTACTAATGCTAATTCTGCCGTGTGTCACAGAAGGAGTTTCCATAAAAGATGGTTTCAGTCACTATGCAAATGAGCCATACAGTTTTTACATTTGGAAAGTTCCCCTTAGTTTTGATTTTTTTTTTTTTTTAAAGCAGGGCCTGAATGTCAGTCACAACTGGATCTTACTCAACTGCTTCTCTGAAAAGAGGCATTAATCTTTTCTTGCACTGGCCACCAAAGGTCGCATTCAAAGGAAAACCTGAGGATAGGGTAGATGAATCTCTTAGTGCAACTTCTACTCTTCAGTAATAATTTTATTGCACTGATTTGAATGCAAAAAAAAAAAAAAAGAGGAAGAGAGAGAGAGAGAGAGGAAAGAGGAACCATCTGATTTCAAACCTGGTACTTTTCCTCTCAGCCAAGATTTATTCTCCAAATGAATGGAAGCCAGAGAGCTCCTAGCCAGCGAGAGGATTTTGTTTGAGGCTTGTCAGTTCCTTGAATTGCCTCTCTTCTTGTTAGACATCTGTTCCCTCTCTAGCCAGGGCCTGGGCTGGATGCTTGGGAGAATGGTGTGGCCACCTGTGCCCAGGTGGCAAAGGAAGGGGAAGAACACCCAGGTTTAGGCAACTGACTCTTGTCTGCATTCGCCATTAGAAAGCTGGGATGACCTTGAAGGCCCAGGATGCGCCGACACAGAATAAAGAGAGGTAAACAGGCAGGCCCTCTCACTTGATCTCTCAACCAACTCATCAATTTTTCCACTCTCCCTGCATTCTCTCACTGAATAGCTCAAGGATGGGGGTGTGGAGGCCATGTTGGAGAGAGGGGCTCCCCTCAGTCACTGTCCTCTTCTCTTTCCCTCAGATTGGGGCATTTCTCATACTGGTTGGCCAGCTTCCATTTGGTGTGCTGACTTTTGAGGAGTGCAGCTAAGGAAGTCTTTCGGGTGACATGTCGAGATACTTCCCGGCTCTTGGCCTTCCTGGTGGGGGAAGAGCTAGGAACCAACGAATAGGCGGGGAAAATGGTCTTGCCCCGTGGGGCTTCCAGTAGCTGCCATATTTCCCCAGAGGTATTACTGGTTAGATACTGCCAAGGCTTCTTCCCACTGCTGTCGCGGACGTTTACACGAGATGCCAGCCTTTGCACAAGCAATTTGATGATCCCCTGGTGTCCGTGAATGGCCGCAAGGTGCAGCGGGGTGTACCCACAGCTGGACTTCACATTTACATCAAGAGCAATCCCTGCTTTCTGTGCACTTGAGACCAAGTCCTGAAGGGCCCTGAGAGCACCGTGTTTGGCTATCCAGTGCAAGGCAGTGTAGCCGGTCAAGAAGTCTTTGTGCAAAGCCAGCGGGGGTCCTCCCAGAACAAACTCAACACCCGAATCCAAGAGCCACTGGCCAGCTTCACGATCCATTCATGCTCCCTGGCATCGAGGGGGACAAGGGATGACTTGTGCTCGGAAGACCTGTGGGGGACCAAGGCCGAGGGCCTGTCCCCTCCAGGGGCCCACCAGCTGTTTGGACGATCCCGCTCGGCGGCAGCAGGAGCCTTAATGTCTGCATGACCTGCTGTCAAGGCAGCATCCACCCTTGGGCTGGACATGGCTCCCACTCTGGAGGGTTTCCTGGGCCGGGGTGGGCGCCGGCTCCTTTTCAGCAAATCCTCCTGAAGGCACTCTTCATCAGAGGAGGACAATTTGGCTCTCCCCACTCTGGAGCTCCTCCTTAGGGATCTCCTTAGTTTGGGAGTTGGCCAGGATAAAGGTTGGGAGTCACCTGCAGGACCATCAGCTCCTGTGGAAACTGGCTGAGAGGTGTGAGCATCTCCTACATTCCTGAGGCCCTGGGGGCTCCTGGTGGGCCTGCCCTCCTTTGGAGAAGGGGCCCCAGCTGGATTCCTGAGCCGTCTCCCATCTGGGGCTCCCAGGGCCAGACGCAGCCCGTCTTCGGAACCTCCAGGGGACTCTTTGGGGCCGCTGCTGCTCTCCTCACTGCCATGGCTCTCCTGTTCCACGAAGTCCTCCAAATTCTGGAGGGACAGCTGACAACGAATGCTGCGGAAGACTGCCAGCGGAGAATCCCCGGGCCAGACTTCCGACACAGTGGGAACGCCGAGAGATTGAGAAGGAGGAGGGGGTTCCGCGGGCGCTGACTCAGATTCCTGGACCCAGGAGCCCTGCTCCGAGGGCAGCCCAGGGAAGTCGTCTGGCAGCACCGACCAGGCTCGGACTGGGCCGTGGTCCCGGGTCTCGGGTACCTGGGGGTGTCTGGCTACCCACTCGCGAGTGCGCTGCTGCTGCTGCTGCAGAGTGGAGTAGTGCACGGAGCCCGGGGTCACCGGCGCGGGCTGATCTCCTGCGGGACTGGGACTGACCAGACAGCGGGCGGTGCAGCAGCCTCGACGGTGGCAGGAAGCGAGGGGGGCGCGGCAGGCCCTGGCGGGGGCTCTGCGGACGCATTTTCCAGCTGCGGCCTGGGAGCCCCGCGGTCGTCCTGGGCCGGCTTTTCCGCGGCGCTGGCGCTGGCGCTGGCGGGGTCGGGGAGCCCGCCCAGGCCGTTCTGGAGGCATTCCCAGCAGCAGCGGCCCTGCGTCTCTGCCGCCGTGCACCTGGCTCGGTCCTGAGCAGCCGCCGCCACCGGCGCCCGATGTCCGGAGCGGCCCCTCGGCCTGCCGCCTCCCCGCGCCGCCTCCAGGGCGCCGCCCGCGGGGAGTCCATTGCAACCTGCGTCCGCGACTGGGGCTGCGGCACCTGCTGGCGCCTCCTCGCGCCGGATCCGCCTCCCCGGCTGCGGTTGCGGCGGGTGTTCCCCTCGGCGCGCGGGGAGCGGGGAGCCGGGCGCAGCTCCCCCTGCAGGGGCGGCGGCCGCGGGCGGGTCGCGGGGTCGCCGCAGCCCCTCCTCCTCCCCTACAAGGTCCCGGTACCTCCTCTTGAGCACCACGTACTTGGTGCCGTCGGGGTCCTGGCGCACTGCGGCGACCGAGTTGACGAATCCCTTGAAAAGCTCGCGGCGGCGCTGCTGCTGGCCGGGGGGCGCGTCGGGGTCGCGGAGGAAGCTCTTGAAGTGGCTCAGCAAGGCGGCGTTGGTCACCCGGCCCCCGGCCTGGCACAGAAAGTCCAGGAGCGCCTCCTGGCTCAGCTCCCGGGCCATCGCGGCCCCGTCGTCCCCCGGCCCCGAGGTGTCTGCGTCTCGCCCTCCCCGCGCTCTCCCGCGCCGGCGGAAACCCCGGCCTGGAGTGTGTCACCTGCGCCCAGAGTGGCGCCACCCGCCTCCATCAGCCGCGGCCTGCGGGCAGACCCAGAACGTGCCGAGAGGGTGGCGGGCTCCCCCCGGCCACAGGCCCCGCGCGCCGCCCAGGTGGGAGAAGGCGGCTCCCTGGGCCGGCCCTGCGCGCGCGCGCCGCGACTCCCCGCGGCGAAAGTTCCCGGGATCGGCCGGAGCCGGCTTCACCTGCGCGCCGGCTACGCCTCCTCCCCGGCTCGGGGGAAGGGCCTGGCCCGCCTCCTCCTGTCCCTCCGCCCTGTGAGGTCTCCCCCACCCCTGCCACCCATCCCAGATGAGTCAGGCGGGTCCGAACCGGGAAGAAAGCGCCGTAGGTGAAGTGGCCGGCGACCCGGCGCCGGCCACGAACTGCACGGCCCGTCGCGCAGCCGCTCCCGGCCCAGACAGGGAAGGCAGGTAGGCGACCCGCCGCTCCTCTGAGTTTCGGCCACGTAGGAAACGAAAACAATAGGAGAGCTGTTCTCGCCCGCTCCTTTCTTAGCGTAAGTCAGGGCTGAAGTCGCTGGGCAGGGAAAAAGGTGCAGATTAACCCGCGTCTTTCGGTCTCTCCAAACACACCTTACTTTAACGCTGTAGGCTAATAATTTCAGATACCCGGAGGAAGCATCGAGGTGCGGGGGGTGGGATGGAGGACAAATTTCGCATCCAAAGCGAGCCCATCTGGATCTCGGGATAAACCCTGGGGCGACTCCTCCGGACGCTTGCTCCTCCTAGGGGTCCTAATACGCCCAAGTCTGCACTGAAAAGAGAAATCACTCTGAAGGTTACAGGTTGGTTACAGGAAGAAGGCCTTTTTCCTCCTAGTAGTCTTTGGAAGGACTGATGCTGAAGCTGAAACTCCAGTACTTTGGCCACCTCATGCGAAGAGTTGACTCATTGGAAAAGACCTTGATGCTGGGAGGGACTGGGGGCAGGAGGGGAAGGGGACGACAGAGGATGAGATGGCTGGATGGCATCACCGACTGGATGGACATGAGTTTGGAGGCCTGGCATGCTATGATTCATGGAGTCGCAAAGAGTGACACGACTGAGCGACTGAACTGCGTCTCACTCTAAGCTGCTGAAAAAATCAAATTTGATGTGTGAATTCCCTAGTAGCTGAAATGGACAGTTAAGTTATCTGGTGCCCTTGTTCTTATTTACTCCAAAATTTATGAACAGAAGAGATTTGTACAGTCTCTTTTGTGTTGGCTTAAGTGGTGAAGTTGGTTCCCTCCAAATGTCACATTTCCTCCAGGCGTTTAGAATGTGAAAGCAGTGGCTTTCACATGGCTGGAACCAGCATCTTGCGGTTGGATTCGACAAGGTTGTTCCTAGCATTCAGCTTGACTCTCATTCTCCACTGAGGGTCTGTAAACTTCCTAATTCCACGTGCACTTGTGGACTGCCTGTGTGTCTTTGTGGTTGTTAAATCGTGTCCAACTCCTTGTGACCCATGGACTGTATAGCCCACAAGGCTCCTCTGTCCGTGGGGACTCTCCAGGCAAGAATATTGGAGTGGGTTGCCATTTCCTCCTTCAAGGGATCTTCCTGACCCAGGGGTAGAATCTGCATTTCCTGCACTGGCAGATTCTTTACCAGTGAACCACCAGGGAAGTCCCATTTGTAGACCAGAGCTTGACAACCTCTAATATGAAAATCTTGGCCTCTTCAAGACAGTAGAATTACAGCACGTTTCCTAACAGTTGCTTCTTCTACATTTTACCTGTCCACATGTTCATCCTGAAATAATCCTTCTGATCCTCTTCTGTTTCTTTATTAGTCTATACACAGGCCCAAATACTTTTCTTGTTTTATCTACTTACCTATCTGATACCCCGCCCTCTCCCATTCTTTTCTTTAGCTGCCTTATTTCCTTCTGTTGTGACTGTTTATCCTCACCCCAAATATGCTTATTTTTTATATCCTCTGCTGGACGTATTTCCTATTTTCTCCTCCACATCAGTGCCAGTCTTCCTTCTTGTATTCCTTTCATCTTTCCACTTTTTCTTCTTTTGCTCTACTATTTTTAATTGTTTCATGAGCCCCCATCCTTTTTGCTAAGGGAAGGTATTGAAAGTATCTTGGCCTCACAATTGTCAACTTGTGTTGTTGTGGGCCAGTTTTACTGACTGACACATAGGTCACATTAGCTGAGCTTGGTTTAAGTCTCCAACATACCCTGGTACTTTTCCATGAATGAATTGGAACCCTTGGCTTTAAATTATTTAGATCAGAAAGAACTGGAAAACATTTTTGTCTATTTTTGGCATTTTCTTGAATTTGAACCCAAAACAGGGTTAAGAGGGAGTAAGTGTTTCCCACTGAGGTCTCCACATTAACATCAAGCTTTTGAAAGTGAAAGTTACTCAATCTCACTCTAAGCTGCTGAAAAAATCAAATTTGATGTGTGAATTCCCTAGTAGCTGAAATGGACAGTTAAGTTATCTGGTGCCCTTGTTCTTATTTACTCCAAAATTTATGAACAGAAGAGATTTGTACAGTCTCTTTTGTGTTGGCTTAAGTGGTGAAGTTGGTTCCCTCCAAATGTCACATTTCCTCCAGGCGTTTAGAATGTGAAAGCAGTGGCTTTCACATGGCTGGAACCAGCATCTTGCGGTTGGATTCGACAAGGTTGTTCCTAGCATTCAGCTTGACTCTCATTCTCCACTGAGGGTCTGTAAACTTCCTAATTCCACGTGCACTTGTGGACTGCCTGTGTGTCTTTGTGGTTGTTAAATCGTGTCCAACTCCTTGTGACCCATGGACTGTATAGCCCACAAGGCTCCTCTGTCCGTGGGGACTCTCCAGGCAAGAATATTGGAGTGGGTTGCCATTTCCTCCTTCAAGGGATCTTCCTGACCCAGGGGTAGAATCTGCATTTCCTGCACTGGCAGATTCTTTACCAGTGAACCACCAGGGAAGTCCCATTTGTAGACCAGAGCTTGACAACCTCTAATATGAAAATCTTGGCCTCTTCAAGACAGTAGAATTACAGCACGTTTCCTAACAGTTGCTTCTTCTACATTTTACCTGTCCACATGTTCATCCTGAAATAATCCTTCTGATCCTCTTCTGTTTCTTTATTAGTCTATACACAGGCCCAAATACTTTTCTTGTTTTATCTACTTACCTATCTGATACCCCGCCCTCTCCCATTCTTTTCTTTAGCTGCCTTATTTCCTTCTGTTGTGACTGTTTATCCTCACCCCAAATATGCTTATTTTTTATATCCTCTGCTGGACGTATTTCCTATTTTCTCCTCCACATCAGTGCCAGTCTTCCTTCTTGTATTCCTTTCATCTTTCCACTTTTTCTTCTTTTGCTCTACTATTTTTAATTGTTTCATGAGCCCCCATCCTTTTTGCTAAGGGAAGGTATTGAAAGTATCTTGGCCTCACAATTGTCAACTTGTGTTGTTGTGGGCCAGTTTTACTGACTGACACATAGGTCACATTAGCTGAGCTTGGTTTAAGTCTCCAACATACCCTGGTACTTTTCCATGATGAATTGGAACCCTTGGCTTTAAATTATTTAGATCAGAAAGAACTGGAAAACATTTTTGTCTATTTTTGGCATTTTCTTGAATTTGAACCCAAAACAGGGTTAAGAGGGAGTAAGTGTTTCCCACTGAGGTCTCCACATTAACATCAAGCTTTTGAAAGTGAAAGTTACTCAGTTGTGTCGGATACTTTGCGACCCCATCGACTGCAGCCTGCCAGGCTCCTCTGTCCATGGGGATTCTCCAGGCCAGAATACTGGAGGTGGTAGCCTATCCCTCTCCAATGGATCTTTCCGACCCAGGAATCAAACTGGGGTCTCCTGCACGGCAGGCGGACTCTTTACCAATTGAGCTATCAGGGAAGCCCAGATATTCAAGCCTTTAGAATAGTTATTAAAATAAAGGTTTTGTATTACACTTTAGTTTCTTTTCTTTTCTTTTTTTTTCCTGATGGAGTCTTGATGGACCTGCCAGGTGTATCCACACCTGGGATAGAAGGAAAGCCAAACAGAAAACTCAGGTGTGCACTGAAGAGTGGCAAGCAGAAAGAATGCCCCTTTAGTGCTTTTTGAAACTGGATAGGGTACTTGTGGCAAGAGAGGGTGATGACATAAGGTTTGAACCTGAAGCACTTAGACTAGAAAGAAAGGAAGGGGTCATCAAAGTCATGGTTGTTGAAATCAGATTATCTTTGGTTGAGGGTGGAACTAGGTCTAGAGGAGTAGAAAATGGGGAAAAGGAAGAAAACCCCCATTATTTAGCTTTCTGGGTGCCCAGGGGGTTTAGTGCCCAGGCTTTCTCTCCTTGCTCTTTTCTTTCTTTCTTTCTTTCTTTTTTTTAATATTTACTGATTTATTCGGCCGTGCCAGGTCCTGGTCATGGCATGCAAACCCTTAGTTGAGGCATGTGGGATCTAGTCCCCTTACCAGGGATGGAACTCAGGCCCTCTACATTGGGAACACGGAATCCTAGCCACTGGACCACCAAGGAAGTCCCCCTTCTCTCCTCCTTTTTCTCTCTTTTCCCGGTTAAGGTGATGGTCTATAAGAATGCTCTTCACCATATCTCAGGGAACATTTTTATGCTTCCCTCATATACAGTTCATTATTTTCAGAACTATTTCTGGGGCACTGTGTTGGGCTTTCCTAGTAGCTCAGAGGCTTCTCTGGTGGCTCAAACTGTAAAGAATCTGCCTACAAAGCAGAAGACCCAAATTCGATCTCTGGGTCAGGAAGATCCCCTGGAGAAGGGCATGGCAACCCACTCCAGTATCCTTGCCTGGAGATTCCCTTAGACAGAGGAGCCTGGCATGGTCAGCCCATGGGGTTGCACAGACTGGACACAACTGAGCAACTAACACTTTATGTTGCCCTGGCACTGCTGGAAATGAGTATAAAGAAGAACACATACTTGAGAGCTAATGATTTATTGGAAGCAACAAGTAAAAGAGGCTTAAACCTGTGTGTTAAGTAACTTAACAAAGACATGCATCTGATGCTGGAGAAACTGAGAGACAATGCATAAAGGAAGAACTCAGGTTTAGCTTGCAGAGGATTGGGGACAGTTTTCCAATAAGAGGCAACTTGGAGTAGAAGAGGTGAGGAAGAGGCAGAGGAAACAAAGGCACAAAAGCACCAAGATCTGGCTCAGCAGAGTCTATTTGGAGAACTAACTGCAAATACATATACTTGACTTTGAGGAAGAGGATGTGTGAAGATGTGCTGGAAACAAACTTGCAAAAGTAGGAGCCAGTCAGATGATGAGGGGCCTAGGAAGTGGAGGTGGGGTAAGGAGGGGAAGCTTTGAAGAATTTGGGGGAGGGTAGTGACCCAACCAGATATGATGTTTAGAAAGATCATCCTGGAGATACGTGCTGGTTTGGAATCTTGACCCATATTAATAAGTAAAAATAGCACATTGCAGAGCAGTAATGTATTTAATCAAATCTCAGACAACACTGACTGTATAATACAGTTTGATTTCAGAGATATTAAAATATGAGGGGAGAAAAAGTCCCTCTTAAAGTAGAAGAGGGACTTCCTTAGTGATCCAGTGGTTAAGAATCCACCTCAGGGGACGTGGATTCGGTCCCTGCTTGGGGAACTAAGATCCAACATGCTGCACAGTGTGCCAAAAAAAGAAAGACCTATAAAAGCTTTAGAAAAAAAAGAAAAAAGTTGAAGTTGAAGAAATGCAAGTGTATTTGGTAGTAAGATATGAGGACTGGATCAGGGTAACTTTTAAGTTTTTCTTTATAGCCTTATAGGTGATTGGCTATTTTACAATAATTCCCTTAGACAGAGGAGCCTGGCATGGTCAGCCCATGGGGTTGCACAGACTGGACACAACTGAGCAACTAACACTTTATGTTGCCCTGGCACTGCTGGAAATGAGTATAAAGAAGAACACATACTTGAGAGCTAATGATTTATTGGAAGCAACAAGTAAAAGAGGCTTAAACCTGTGTGTTAAGTAACTTAACAAAGACATGCATCTGATGCTGGAGAAACTGAGAGACAATGCATAAAGGAAGAACTCAGGTTTAGCTTGCAGAGGATTGGGGACAGTTTTCCAATAAGAGGCAACTTGGAGTAGAAGAGGTGAGGAAGAGGCAGAGGAAACAAAGGCACAAAAGCACCAAGATCTGGCTCAGCAGAGTCTATTTGGAGAACTAACTGCAAATACATATACTTGACTTTGAGGAAGAGGATGTGTGAAGATGTGCTGGAAACAAACTTGCAAAAGTAGGAGCCAGTCAGATGATGAGGGGCCTAGGAAGTGGAGGTGGGGTAAGGAGGGGAAGCTTTGAAGAATTTGGGGGAGGGTAGTGACCCAACCAGATATGATGTTTAGAAAGATCATCCTGGAGATACGTGCTGGTTTGGAATCTTGACCCATATTAATAAGTAAAAATAGCACATTGCAGAGCAGTAATGTATTTAATCAAATCTCAGACAACACTGACTGTATAATACAGTTTGATTTCAGAGATATTAAAATATGAGGGGAGAAAAAGTCCCTCTTAAAGTAGAAGAGGGACTTCCTTAGTGATCCAGTGGTTAAGAATCCACCTCAGGGGACGTGGATTCGGTCCCTGCTTGGGGAACTAAGATCCAACATGCTGCACAGTGTGCCAAAAAAAGAAAGACCTATAAAAGCTTTAGAAAAAAAAGAAAAAAGTTGAAGTTGAAGAAATGCAAGTGTATTTGGTAGTAAGATATGAGGACTGGATCAGGGTAACTTTTAAGTTTTCTTTATAGCCTTATAGGTGATTGGCTATTTTACAATAAGAGTATACTCCTCTTTAGTTTGAAAAAGACACTGAAGGAAAAAAGACATAACTGAATAACAACGACAAAGGGGAAACAAGCAATATCAAATCTTTAGGCTGGAGGAGGGAGATGGAGGCCAGCAGGAAGAATGGTCTGGAAGTGACTGAGATAATCCAGAAAAGGGGGCCAAAAGGTCTACGTTCAACAATGTCAGAGAAAGAGATGAATGGATGGATTGGAGAGATAGGGCCATGTCAATAGGATCCGGAGCCAGAGGAGTCGGAGATGGGGAACAAGCTGGCTCCTTTCACGTATCTGGCCAACTCGCTGGATGGATGTGCTAACCATATACACAAACAGTAAATGTAGAATGAAAAGTCAGTTTTGGAAACAAGAAAGATGATCATTTCAGCTTGGGTCACACTAAAATGGCTGAAATGGCTACAGGCCTCAAAAACAGGAATGTCTAAAAGGCAGTTGGCCATATAGATTGGAGGCTCCAAGAATGTATACCATTAGTGTATATAAGCGAGGTAATGATAAAATTGCTTAGAAAGAGATATGCCAGCAGTGGGAACGGAAGGGGGTGGAGGGTGAAAAAGGGAAATAAACCTGTTAGGAGACTTAGAAGGAGCAGTTAGAGGGGATAGGGGAACACCACTGAGTGGTATCAAGGAAGCACAGAACTAGAAGGGGGAGCAGCCTTCTAGAGTTGATGCCAAGTTAGATAAGAGGTGAAATGTGTCCATAGCCTGTTAGGTCACTGGGGCCAGGTCTGGAGCAATTTCAGGAAAATGGTGAGAACAGGCCTCAGGTTATGGAGGGGTGTGGAGTGATTAGTGGGGAGAAAGATTTGACCCTGGAAAAAGGAGGAGAAAGAGAATTCTAGATATGGAGACTATCAGATCATGTAACCTAAGATCTGTTTTTGGTAGTTGTTAGAAGAGATATGATAGTGTCCATGTGCTGAGGGAAAAAAGCCAAGAAAGGATAAGTTGAAAGACCTAGAGGAGAGGGTAAATAATTGATGAAACAGGGTGTGGGGGTGGGGCTGGAGTCCAGAGTTCAGAAGGAGAGATTCCCTGGGAGAGGATAGAGAGCCACTCCTCCACTGAGAACAAAAGAAGAAAAATGGCTATTGCATTAATTAGGCGGCTAAGGGAAGGGGAGGAGGTGTTTGAGGACGTCTTGGTGGGGTTGAAAATTAGGTACAAGGCAGTAAATGTATATAGAGCTAGAAGTTTAGGTTACTGTAAGTAGGACATCAAATACTCTTAGGTCTTGAAGTTTAAAGCTTTCAAAAATAAAATGATTTAGACATGATGACGAGATTAAGAGCCTGACCATATGTAGTGGAAGTGAGAGGCTTTGGAGGAGATCCATCACAGAACTGGGACTTGGGGTGTTGAATGAGGATAGTGAAGTCATCTAGGAGTTAGAGGATACCATGGAATCACTTACGTAAATCTTTAGTACTAGGGTATGAGTAACACAAATGGCATTTTGCCAGGAGCAATTGCTCAGCTAACAGTGTAGTACAGTGACTCACAAATACGTGTCACATTCCAGCTTATTCTCCTTTATTTGATCCTCAGAACAAGTATGGGAAGTGTGTAGGACAGAGATCATTGTCTTGCAGGAAGTAGCTCTCCTTGCTATTAATAGATATGTATGTTTTGTAGGATGTATACTGATGGGCTTGTTCTTTGCCTTGTGTCCAAACTTCTGCTGTTTCTGTAGAGTGGGAATCTCCACCCAAGAGGGTGGAGCTGCCCAGTGTCAACCCTCCAGGTAGGCGGACAGCTTCCCAGGTAAAGCTGGAGCTAAGGTGCACCACAAAAGGCAGGAGAGACACCCAGGGTGGTAGCCCACCCTCTCTCTTTCTCTCTCTCCTCCTTCTCCCCCTCCCCTTCTGCTTCTCCTCTCTCTTTTCCTCCCCACTGCCCCTACCCTTTCTCCTCCTCCTCTGTCTCTCTCAGATTTGGACTTCAAGAAGCCTGGGTACTCCCCAGGGTGCTCTGAAATAGCCAGGGGAAAGCATTTTTATGCTGGACTGCAAGCTGAGGTCAAGGGCACTAATTTGTAAGTCAGATGATCTAATGATATGGGGCTCACTGCATTTATTTCCCTTCTCCTGTCCTGGCCTTTAGTCATTAATTTATTCATCAATATTTATCGAGGGCCTACCATGTATGCACTTTTCTGGAGCTGGAATGCAATGATAAACCAAACAGAGAGGTTCTCTTTTAGGAAACATAGATCCAGTAGGGGAAAGACAGAAAATAAACATAAAAATAAATAAGAAACTGTCAGTGGTCAGGTACAAGAGCCAAGTGATAAGATATGTATATATGTATGTATATATATTCTTTTTTATATTCTTTTCCATTATGGTTTATCACAGGATATTGAATATATAGTTTCCTGTGCTGTACAATAGGACCTTGTTGTTTATCCAGTCTATATATAATAGTTTGTATCTGCTAATCCCAAATTCCCCATCTATTCCTTCTCCATTGTCGCCCTAGCAACCGCAAGTTTGATCTTCGTCTTATTTCACAAAATTCTTATCAAAAAAGAAAAAAAGTGTTTTTAATTATTTATGCTTTATTATCAAATATATTCCTAACAAGGAAAGAAAAAAATTTTTTTTTAATTGGAGACAGTTGCCCAAGCATATACTATTTTAAAAAATATTTATCTATTTGGCTGTGTTGGGATCTTTGTTGCATCATGCAGGATCTTTTGTTGCAGTATACAGATTCCCTAGTTATGGTGTAAAGGCTCCAGAGTGCTCAGGCTCAGTTGTTCAGTGGCATGTGGAATCTTAGTTCCCAGACCAGAGATCAAACCCGCATCCCCTGTACTGAAAGCAGATTCTTAACCACTGGACCAACAGAAAAGTCTCACCAAACATTCTTATATTCCCCCAGCTTTATTGAGGCATAACTGACAAATTAAATATATGTTTTAAATTAAAAGATGCTTGCTCCTTGAAAGAAAAGCTATGACAAACCTAGACAGCAAAAAACAGAGATATTACTTTGCCAACAAAGATCTGTAGAGTCAAAGCTATGGTTTTTCTAGTAGTCATGTATGAATGGCAGAGGTGGACCATAAAGAAGGCTGAGCACCAAAGAATTGATGCTTTTGAACTGTGGTGTTGGAGAAGACTCTTGAAAGTCCCTTGGACTGCAAGGAGATCCAACCAGTCCATCCTAAAGGAGATCAGTCCTGGGTGTTCATTGGAAGGACTAATGCTAAAGCTGAAACTCCAGTACTTTGGCCACCTCATGCAAAGAGTTGACTCACTGGAAAAGACTCTGATGCTGGGAGGGATTGGGGGCAGGAGGAGAAGGGGACAACAGAGGATGAGATGGCTGGATGGCATCACTGACTCAATGGACATGAGTTTGAGCAAGCTCCAGAAGAAGGTAAAGGACACGAAAGCCTGGTATGCTTCAGTCCATGGAGCCTCAAAGAGCAGGACACAACTGAGTGACTGAACAGCAACAAATGGTGTATTTGAGGAACAGAGAGAAAACCAGAGGCTAAGCTAGAGCACAATGAGAGAGGAAAGTGTGAGATGAGAAGTCTTAGCCATGAGCAGGATCTGAGTCTTGCAAGGCTTAGTGGGTTTTGGGTTTTTCCTCTGGTGGCTCAGAGGTTGAAGCATCTGCCTGGAATGCTGGAGATCTGGGTTCGATCCCTGGGTCAAGAAGATCCCCTGGAGAAGAAAATGGCAACCCACTCCAGTACTCTTGCCTGGAGAATCCAATGGAGGAAGGAGCCTGGTAGGCTACAGTCCATGGGGTCACAAAGAGTCAGACATCACTGAGTGACTTCACTCTTAAGTGTGATGGGAGACTATTGGGGGTTTATAATCAAGAGAGCTGCATGTGATTGGTGTATAACAAAACATCTGGCTGCTGTATTAAGGGTAGATTATCGGGGATGCAAAGTAGAAACAAAATTAGGAGACAGTAGCAGAGGGCCAGGCAAGAGATGGTGGTAGCTTGGAATGGCAAGGTATTGGATATAGAGAAGGACTGAGATCTGGAAAATATTCTGGAGATAGAGCCTAGAGAATGTGCTGGTGGGTTGAATATAAATTCACCAAGATTGGAACTATCAGTGTAAGATCTGATTTGGGGACAGGAAGTCAAACATTTCCTTTTGGAAAGTTTAAGTTTGGAATGAACGTAGGCCACCTAAGAAATGAGCTAGAATAGGCAGTTATTCAAGGATGGGGTCAGAGCTGGAGATATAAATTTAAGAGTCTTGGGCTTGGAAATGGCGTTTGAAAGTTATGGGATTATTTGGATTTTTCTATGGAGGAAGCCTGGGCTTCCCTGGGTGGCTCAGATGGTAATGAACCTATCTGCAAAGCAAGCCACCAGGGTTCAGTCCCTAGATCAGGAAGATCCCAGAAGGGAATGGCAACCCACTTCAGTATTTTTCCTCTGGAGAATCCCATGGACAGAGGAGCCTGGTGGGCTACAGTCCATGGGGGTCACAAAGAGTTGGACACGATGGAACGACTAACACACACACACACACACACACACACACACACACACACACAGAGGGAGACTAGAAAGAGAAGAAAAGAGACCTATAACTAGCCCCAGCATTAGAGATCTTGCTTAAATATTTGATCCATCTCAGCCATACTATGGCAATGAGGGGAACTATAAAATCCTGGTTTGTCCTGCTAAGGCCAGTCTGCTGTTGTGGCTGTAATTTACTTTAGGGTGAGACACCCCAAGAATGAGGTTAATTTCAAGGTCTGGAGGAAGGTCCACTGAACCCTCCCTGATTCGAAAGTCTCCCTCTATTGCCAGCTTTACAAGATATAGGCTAAAAGTTTGTTTAAGGAGTCAGCAGATTTTCCATGTATATTCTGATATTCAGTGTATAGGAAAATCAAGTTCCAGAGCTCAGTGTCTTGTGGAACTGGTGCTCACATCAAGCTGACATCAAATCTTGCATTTTGTACCAGAGGCATAATCTTTCCTCAACTCTCTGGAGTACTTGACCCAGCTGACTCCCTTTGAACTCTCTGTCTCAGCTTCTATAATCTTTACTCTTTCCTGGTTCTTCTCTTACCTCCCAGACCCAACTCTGACTCTCCCTTGTTAACTCTTCTTTCCACGTTCTTTGCTTGTTCTCTGGGTTCTATCTGAAGGATGGTGTCTATTTTCCCAGACTCACTTACCACCTGCATTCTTCAGATTCCCAAATCTGTCTGTGATGCTCACCTAGAAAAGGCACAGACTTTCAAGTAGCTACTGTAGTCTTGACTCTGCCTTAATTTTTAAATTTTATTCATTTATATATGGCCACATGCAGCAAATGGGATCTTAGATCCCCAACCAGGGATCAAACCCATAGCCTCTACATTGGAAGCAGAGTCTTAACCACCAGACCACCAGGGAAGTCCCATGTAACAATTTCTAAATTGGCCAATGTACAAACTTTTTGGGTCTCCATTTTTTCATGGGGAAATTAGAACAGATAATTCTGAAGTTCTTTCCAGTGCTCACATTCTGACTCTAAATTGATGTTTCTTATGATCTCAGTAGTAATAATGACACTGAATGCATGCTCTTTGCCAGACGTGGTGCCAAATACTTCACACCTCTGAATATATTTATTTCTCCCAACAGATTTCTATGAGGTAGGAGCTGGTAGTATCCTTATTTTTTAATGGAGGGCTTCAAGATCCAAATAATGTAATTTCCTATTATTTCATCACCAATAAGTGGCAAAGCCAGGCTTCAGACCCTGAAAGTTTGAGTAGCACCAGCATCGTTTAGCCCCTGCTCTCTTCTTACTATTTCCCTTCAAAGACCCCTGATCTCCTCTCTCACCTGAGCCCCACATCCCCTCTGCCTCTGGGGCACCTTTACTGCTTCTGTTGCCCCTCTCCCTGTGTCTTCATCCTCTTCCTCTCTTCATCCCCAAGGGCTGAATTCCTTCCTAAAACAAAACAAGACCCAAGCACCTTGCTCTGAACCACTCGCCTTTGGTCACCGTCTTAGCTCACCCTATCATTCCTACAGATGTCACCTCCTCCCTACAGATGTCACCTCCTCCCAGAGAGCTTCCCTGACCATGTGGATAAATCAGCTTCCACTTCCAGGCACTTCTGTTTGGGGAAAGCGAGGTTTGAAATGCCCATTAGACATTTAAGTAGAGATGGCAAGTGGGCAATTGGATGCACAGTTCTGGCACTTAACTTGCACAGCACCTAACCCTCTGCTATTAACAATAACTTTTGTATTTGTTCATCTCCATGTGGTCCCCTCAACAAGAACATGGGTTCTGTGAGAGGTAGGACTGTGCTCACCACTGACAAAGAATTAGTTGTGGAGAGAACTCAGAATAGCAAGATCTATTCATTTCCTGGGGCTGCTAGAATGCATTATAACAAACTAGGGTGTGGGTGTCATGAAATAACAGATTTATTCTGTCACGGCTCAGGGGCCAAGACATTGGAAACTGAGGTGTTGGCAGGGCCACCTTCCCTCTGGAGACTCTAGGAGAGAATCCTCCTTTCCCTCTTCCAGGTCCTGCTTGTTGCTGTTCAGTCGCTCAGTTGTGTCGGACTCTGAGACCCCATGTTCTCCAGCATGGCAGGCTTCCCTGTCCTTCACCATCTCCAAAAGTTTGCTCAAACTCATGTCCATTGAACTGATGATGCCATCCAACCATCTCTTCTTCTGTCACTCCTTTCACTCCCTACCTTCAATCTTTCCCAGCATCAGGGTCTTTCCTAATGAGTCAGCTTTTCATATCAGGTGGCCAAAGTATTGGAGCTTCATCTTCAGCATCAGTCCTTCCAATGAATATTCAGGGTTGATTTCCTTTAGGATTGACCAGTTTGATCTCCTTGCTGTCCAAGGGATTCTCAAGAGTCTTCTACAGCACCACAGTTGGTAACTGCCTGCATTCCTTGGCCTGTGGCCACCTCACTCCCATCTCTGGTTCCATCTTCACCTGGTCTTTCTTCTCTGTGCCTCTCCTCTTTCATCTCTTACAAGATTTGGATTTAGGATTTAGGGCCCACTCAGATAATCCAGGATGATCTGATCATAAGAACCTGAATGTACTTGCATTTGCAAATCCTTACCTTTTTATAAATAAAGTGACATTCACAGGCTCCGGAGATTTGGACATACATTTTGGGCAGGCACTATTCAACCCATTACACAAGGAAACAGGAAAATGTTCAGGCAGGTCTTTGCTTATCCTAGCTAGCTTAAATTCCCCTCAAGATTCGGCTCAGTGGTTGCCCACACTACCAGCCCTAATATATGCCTCTCCTGTAATAATAATAGTTATTGCATATTCAGCACCATTTTAAGGGCTTTATGTGTATAAACTCACTTAACTCTTGCCACAACCCTATGAAATCATCCCTGTTCCCATCCTGATTTTACTGAAAGCTAATGGTCTGTTTTGGGCTTCCCTGGTCTGGCTCAAACAGTAAAGAATTTGCCTGCAATGTGGGGGTCCTGGGTTCAGTTCCTGGATTTGGAAGATCCTCTGGAGAAGGGACTAGCAACCCACTCCAGTATTCTTGCCTGGAGAATTCCATGCACAGCGGAGGCTGGCAGGCTACCGTCCAATGGGATTATAAAGAGTTGGACACAGCTGAACAACTACGTGCCTATGTGCCTATGTTTTAGTGTCTCTCTTCCCCAGTAGACCCCTGCCTCCTGCCAAGGCAACAACCAAGACTTATTATCCCTCTGTCCCTAGCATATACCATGGTATAGCCACACTCTTTATGAAGACTGGTGGGTTGAATAAATGACTGAGCAAGAGATATGCTGGTACTAGACTGGGTAGGGTTTTGACTATCAGATGAGACATTTGGATTTGGGAAATTCCCTAGCCCTTCAGTGGTTAGGACTCGACACTTTCACTAATGTAGCCTGGGTTCGGTCCCTGGTCAGGCAATTAATGACCCCACAAGCCATGCAGCAGGGCCAAAAAAAAAAAAAAAGGACATTTGGATTTCATCCTTTAGATCACAGGTGGCCAATAATTTTAAAGCTAAAAAGTGATAGGATGGATCCCTCTTTCAAATATATCCTCCTCTTGGGAGAAATCTTATCAAATAATATTTTAATTATCACCTCCAAATCACCAACTCCCCCGGGTTTTCCTCCTGAACTCTAGTCTCACACTGCCTGCTTCTTGCTGGATCTCTCCAGGCTCAAATTCAGCATGTCCAGACCAGCCTTCATCATCCTTCCCCCAAACTCACCCCTCCTGTGTTATTGAGCTCACAAGCATCCAAACAAGACAATCTGAATTAATCCCAAACACTTTCCTCACCCCCTGACTCTACTCCAATTAGTCATCAAGTGCTGTCAACCCCATCTCCTGAACTTTATCTCATACCCACTCCCCTGGCCTCTGCCATAGTTCAGGCTCTTGTATCTTTCACCTGGACCATTGCATTAGCCTCCTCACCAGTCTCCTGGCCTCTACTCTTCCCTCTCCAACTCCAGCCCATTCTCCACTCTGCTGCTCACTTTATAAGCCTAAAAACCAGACCTGATAATTCACTTTCTTGGTAAAATGATAAATAAATAAACAAAGCTCCAAAACAACTCTGCAGTGGTTCTTAATTGCTCATAAGATCAAGATCTTCGAGACCTGACTACAAAGATCTACTTTTTTTTCCCTTTTGCTTTCACTCAACACGTGTGTTTTGAATGTCCACTGTGTTTCTGGTACTGTGCTCATTGCATTCATGTACTGGTGAGGGAGATGCCCCACAAGCTACAGATGGACACAGCTGTTTTCACTTGGGTGACCTCATGTCACGGGCAGTGAGGGAAGTACCCTAGGGAGAATTCTACAACTGGAAGAGGCTGAAGCGGCATCCTTGCTGTTTGCTTTCAGGTTATATTGTCACTTTATTGCTATTTACATGCCTGCAGAGTAGCTTTACAGATGATATTTATCTAGTTTCAAATGAATCTTAACCAAGAAGGAAAATAATTTTAAATAATTCTCACTGGGCCTTCTCTGGTGGTCCAGTGGCTAAGACACTACAGTCCCAATGCAGGGGGCCTGGATTTGGTTTCTGGTTGGGAAACTAGATCTTACTTACCACAACTAAAGATCCTGTAAGCCGCAACTAAGATCCAGTGCAGCCAAATAAATAAAAATAATAGTAATTTTCACAAAGAAACTATGAATTAAAGACAATACTAAACTTTAAGCCAAGAAAATAATACAGTCAGCCAAGGGACTGGGGCTACATCTAATGTAAGCCTTCAGCAATGTTAGACTTAAGACAATAAACTCCTAACCACATATGACAAAAATTGGCCCTCAAAATTTAAATTATGGTAAAGAACCTTTGAAATAGAGATTTACAGTCTCCATCTTTAATGACAGGCTCCTGCTTAAGCATATATTGGGGTTTGAAGTTTTAGTTGATAATGTCATTATGATTAGCCATATCTTTTTTCGTGTGTGTGGGGGGGTGTGCAAAGCATAAATAGAATCTGATGTGACTCTAATTTTTGTGTTTATGGAGGAGATGGCTCATAAAAATTCCCAAGTAGAGTATCATGCTTTTGTTAGTTTTCACAACCTTTCCTAGTATATCTCTCTCCTGGAAAAAATAAAGCACCCAGATGAGTACAAATAAATCACTCAGTTTCTTATTGTTAAACATTGCAAAGTTAGAAAACAAATTAATGAGCTTTTAGTTCTCCCTCTTTTTAAACTACTTAATTTTACCATGTTCATGGTTCATGATTGCGTGGGTGTTTGCAACCCCATGGACTGCAGCCCACCAGGCTCCTCTGTCAATGGAATTTTCCTGGCAAGAATGTTGGAGTGAGTCGCCAGTGCCTACTCCAGGGGATCTTCCTCACCCAAGGATCAATGCTTGTCTCTTGCATCTCCTGCATTGGCAGGCAGATTCTTTACCACTGAGCCACCTGAGAAGCCCATAATTGCTTATTTTTTCCTTAGAAGTTCTATTTGTATTTGTTTTCACATGTTCCCTGCTGGCTCAGATGGTAAAGAATCTGCCTGCAATGCGGTCCCTGGGTTTGGAAGATCCCCAGGAGAAGGAAATGGCAACCCGCTATTCTAGCTTGGAAAATCCCATGGATGGAGGAGCCTGGCAGAGTATAGTCCATGGGGTCTCAAAGAGTTGTACATGACTGAGTGACTTCACTTTCTTTCTTTTCTTTACAATGTCATTAGTATGGTAGTACATGCACATAACTTTAAAGAAATAAATTGCCCTGAGTTACTTGTCACTCCCGAATACTGTTACAGCTTTGTGCTTTTTTTTTGTTTTTAAACTTTTTTTCTCAATGTGTTTTCTCTCTTCTCCATTTGGCAGAATTCTAAGGATTATTCAAGCCCTCTCCAATATCAAAAGTCACAAATAATCACTTTTCCCCCTCTCCTTTTAGAACATACCTTCAAGGTCCATCTCACTTGGTTCCACTTGTCTTGTTAGTGTCTCTCCTAGTGGATTGTGAGTTTCTAGATGAAAAGAGTCATTCTCACTCATCATTTTATCCCCAGTGTCCCACAGTTGCAAGTAGGGAGTGTTGCAAGTGTTAACTGAATTTAATCCTCTCACAAAATTCTGTGTCCTAAATTTCAACCTAGTCTGAGAGATTTAGAAATATATGAGACAATTAAGAGATATAAAGAAACAGAGGGCTACAAATATCAAGCAAGAGGCTTAATTTCGCATACAGCATTTTATAAGAATGATTCTCAAGGTATGGTGTGTAGGTCCTCTTGACAGACTGTAAATTTAACAGATGCACAATCCTCATTCATTATACATGAGGGATATGTAATTTCACGGATTTTTGTTTTTGCATACAACCAAGGGCTGCTTAGTAATCTACTAAATGACTTATTAAAATCTGATATTTATTACTGCAATTGTCACATATTGAAAGAGTGCTAAAGATTCTAATTTAGCATTCTACTCAAAAGTCTGGCAGTCACAAAAATGCTTGGCAAATGTACACTTGCAGATAGTTGGAGTTCCCCCCCAAATTCAAAAGGCCTATTTCTTATCATGCATGGTCACTGTTTGCAGAAGGCAATGGCACCCCACTCCAATACTCTTGCCTGGAAAATCCCATGGACGGAGGCGCCTGGTAGGCTGCAGTCCATGGGGTGGCAAAGAGTTGGACATGACTGAGCGACTTCACTTTCACTTTTCACTGTCATGCACTGGAGAAGGAAATGGCAACCCACTCCAGTAGTCTTGCCTGGAGAATCCCAGGGAGGGGTGAGCCTGGTGGGCCGCCATCAATGGCGTCGCACAGAGTCAGACACGACTGAAGTGACTTAGCAGCAGCAGCAGCATGGTCACTGTTTATTGAGATGGCTGAGGTTCTGATTATAGTTTCTCCTGCTTATTAATTATACATTGCTGTTATTTGTGTTTTCTCATCATCAGAGTATTCTGGGAGTCATTCATTTGTTGGTTTCTCAGTGTGATAGTTTCAGACATGGGCTCTGGAGGTTGTGTCTTGCATGTAAAATCTGTGATGAACTTGGGCAAGTTTTTAATTGTTCTGAGCCTCAGTTTTTCCATCTCAAAATGTGGCTTGTAGGTTGAAGTACTTATCTCATTGGTTTGACATAAGAAGACATTGAGTTAATGCATGTAAAGTGTTTTCACAGAATGGTACTTGGTACACAGAGAAAGGCTGGCATGTAGAACACAGTTATATTAGATTAGCTTTGGTTCAGCTAATGACAGAAAACAGTATCTTATTAAGATAGAAGTATATTTCTTCCCATATTACCATGCTCAGCCCAGTGTGTATGACAATCTCTGATTATCCTTTTCTTCTCATCTTATTCCACTGTTTCTTGAAATGGGATTTCCATTCCATAGTCTGATGACTGTTCCAGTACCAGCCATCATATCTGCATCCCAGCTTGCAGGAAGGAAGAATGCAAAGAGAGGGCACACTTTTTTGTAAGGACTCTTCTCAGCTGCCACACACATCACTTTCATTTCCAAGTCATTGACCAGAACTTGATCACATAGCTACATCTAGTTACAAAGGGAGGCTGACAAATAAAATTTTGAGTAGGCATGTTCCCAACTAAGAAAATGACGAGTTTGTTAATACAGAATTGAGTTGATCACCTGGAACATTACTGGCCTTTGGGCAGGACAACTCTTGATTGAGTGAGGCTGTTTTGTTTCAGGGGATTTCTGCTTCCAGGCCCCAGATTCCACCTAAACCTCAGAGGCATCCTCCCAGTCATTGTATCAACCCATTGCTCCCACACAGTGACAGTTCCCCTTAGGGGGCACTGTTTTTATATCTTAGGTTTCTGTGCATGCATTTTTAAAAAAAGATATGTATTTATTTGTTTGTCTGTGCTGGGTCTCAATTGCAGCACATGGGGTCTAGTTCCCTGACCAGGGATTGAATGTGGGGCCGCTGCATCGGGAGCAGAGAGTCTTAGTCACTGGACCACCAGGGAAGTCCCACTGCATGCCTTCTGTATAGCAGTACATCCCTTTCCAGGGAAACACTCCTTCCTGTGGCCATAAGCTGGATAACCATATTTTTACATGACCCTTTTCTAACAACAGAGATGAGAAAACAGGTCAGCATCTGACCCAGGCCAGGCCAAACAAAATCTCCTCCCAGGTTTTAAAACATTGGACCTAGGACAAGAGTTTTAATTTCCTCACGGGTAGAGGGAGATCAAGATCTAGTGTTCTTCATACACCACTGGTGGGAATATAAAATGGTGCTCCTGTTACAATCTTGAAACTCTTCAAAAGATTGAATATAAGAAATACCAGATGACACAGCAACTTTATTCCTGGGTATATATCCAAGAGAAATGAAAACACATTTCACATAAAAGCTTGTATGTGAAAGTTCATAGCAGCATTATTCACAGTAGCCAAAAAGTAGAAACAGCCCATATCTGTTAACTGATCAATGGATAAATAAAATGTGGTGTATCGACACGATGGAATATTATTTGGCAAGAAAAAGGAATGGATTACTGATAATGTGCTACAATGTGGATGAAACTTGAGAGTATTGTGCCAATCACAGTCACATATTGTACGGTTCCATTTATATGTCATGGGCAGTATGGGCAAATCCATAGAGATAGAAAATAGATTACTGGTGGTTGAGGGGAGCGGAGAATGAAGAATGGTAATGGTATGAGGAGACTGAGTCTGACCACGTGACCAGTGTTTTAATCAATAATGCCTCTGTGATAAATCCTTGATAGGAACTCTAAGGAAGTTCAGAGAGTTTCCTGATTGGTGAGTATATCAATATACCAGGAGGCTGGCACAAGATCCCCAGGCTCCCTTCATTCCAGACCTTGCCCTATGTGTCTCTGCCATTTGGCTATTTCTGAGTTGTATCCTTTATAATAAAATAATGATTCTAAGTATAGTGCTTTCCCAAGTGCTATGAGTCATTTGATCCAGCTGTCAAACTTGCAGAGGGGGTCTTAGAAACCCCCACGTTAGTAGTCAGGCTGGCCCATAAGAAGTGCAGATGACCCCCTGAATTTGTAGCTGGACTCTGAAGTGGGGGCAGTTTTTGGTAACTGAGCCCTTAATCTGTGGAGTCTGTGTAGCGTCAGATTTGAATGGAATTGTTGGACATACATTTGGTGTTGAAGATTTGCTGGAGAGCTCTGGGGAAGGTAGCATTTGTTGAATGGGACATTATCTAAGAAGTCTGAGAACACTGCAGAAAGTACTTAGTGCAGAATCTTGACTACAGATAGAAAGTAACAACTGTGTTACTTTGAGGCACTTCTCAAAGTGAGAGATAAAATGTAACATTTTTAGAGTTGCACTGTAGTTTATAATACAAATGTTTACTAAGGGTACTTTTCAAAAGACACTTTCTCTTCTTATCAATCTTTTCCCAAACAGTGAAGTCTATCTACCCAAAATGACTTAGGGATAGGTCTGCATGAAGATGAAAAGATGAAATTAGAGGCTCTCTTTTAGCCATATGATTATGTATTACATATTTCCATCAGGGGAAAACTCATCCCTGAATCTTAAAACAAAGAAGCTGCTGCTATCCAAATATGTATGAGTGTAACATATTCTATTTCTTTAAATAAATATTTTTACTATATTGATTCTTTTGAAAAAGCTCTGCACCATCCTCTCCTCTTTGGTCTTCTTTTTTTGTTCCCTCTTCTCCTACATAGGAAGAAGAACATTCCTGGAAATTCACACATAAGATGGCAGAAATACTCAAGGCTATACAGGGACATCCCAGGTGGTGCTAGTGGTAAAGAACCCACCTGCCCATGCAGGAGACATAAGAGACATGGGTTTGATTCCTGGGTTGGGAGGATCCCCTGGAGGAGGAAATGGCAACCCACTCGTGTTCTTGCCTGGGAATCCCATGGACAGAGGAGCCTGGCAGGTTACATTCCATAGGGTCGCAGAGTCGGACACGACTGAAGTGACTGAGCACATGTGCGTACAGAGACAAGAAAAAGTCCACTATGAAAAAACCACATCACTCCATAAGATAAGAATGAAGAACGTTACATCCTGCTCTTTGTGGCACTGGGTCAGGGAAAAGAAGGAGGAAGCTTCAGAGCAATTCATGTTGCATAGTATAAATTAAATACTTATGAGTAAAAATCATATGAGAACTTTTTAAAACTGCAAAAATAATAAATAAAATAACTAGAGTGTCTATGGGTTCCTTATGGGGAATCATATTGTTAGTGTGACTTTGCATTAAAGCAGAATCCCCACATATGGCATTAATTTTCAAGCTAAAATTTTGATGAAATATTTGTTTTCCCCTAGATATAAGCAAAGTGTCTAATTTTAGTGTAATTTTAGATAAGAATTACTGTGCTTCCTTTTTAAAAAAAAAATAATTAACTTTTGGCTGCACTGGTCTTCAGTGCTGCCTGCAGGCTTCCTTGAGCTGTGGGGAGCAGGGGCTACTCTCTGGTTGCAGTGCAGGTTCCTCGTTGTGGCGGCTTCTTTTGTTGTGCAGTATGAGCTGTAGGGCACCCGGGCTTTGTTGCTCCATGGCATGCAATCTTCCCAGACCAGGGATTGAACTCATCTCCTCTGTGTTGGCAGGTGGATTCTTAACCACTGGACCACCAGGGAAATCCCACTGTGCTTCTTCCAGTTAGTCCATCAAATGATAAAAATGGTGTAATGACATTCCCCCCCCATTTTATTTATTTATTTTTTATATCAAATTGCCATTTATTTTATTTTTTTTAGTAATCTTTCAAAATGCTCAGAGGCAAAATATCTTATTGGAAGAATAGAACGAGTTAGCTTTACCTTAAAATGTTCATGTAGTAGAAACAGTAGTCTTTGGTCAAAGAAATTAAGATTCAAAGACCAGCTCTGCTACTTACTATACATTTGACTGCATCATCTGTGCCTAACATATATGAAGAACTCAATAATATGGTGAATTATTTAACAAATAAGAGATTCTTTTCCTGAAACTATTTATAAAACTGGAATAAAGAATCCACAATACACAGTGAAAACCACACCAAAGTAAAATATAATTAACCAATTCTTACTAAATGATGGCAATTCTAACATATATTATCTAACTTAAGTTAGCTCACAGAATTTACAAGGTACTTTCCAATACATATATCTATTTATTCTTCACTAGAATCTCATGGGGTCGAAATTATTATGCAAGATTTGCAAGTGAGAAAACTGAAAAGCTACCTGGTTTCTCTTTCTTATATTGATTTGCCAAAAAAGAGCACATATGGTCTTCAGTTTATGAATGAAAAGAAATAAAATGTGAATAATCCATTACATTTAACTGAATATGCATGTCTGGAATATGGAAAGTTGCAACTGTTAAGGCATTTATAACATCTTGAAAGTAAATATAGAAAACCAATACTGACTTATTACTTCAAAGTAGTTGACCTACTACAGAAGAATTCTTTGTTGAAAATTACCACCTTGGGTTAATATTCCATTACCTAGCCAGTCTATATCTTGACATTTCCTCACCTTGTTTACTTAGCCAAAACACGCCTAGAGAATGCTAACAAAAATCTAGGTGAAGCATAATTACGCAGGTTAACATGCTACATTAAAATCCTACCATATCCTGGACTACAGTCATAAATATCAGTATAATTGAATGCATATACAAATTGATAGACACAACAATTACAGATGTTTATGACTTAGTATATATGCATATGTATATTATCTAGCTATGTCCACCAAGAGCCTGATTTATAGACATGATTCTCCAAGAGGAACCAGGACTCCTTAGAGAAATGGCCAGTGTACGGGATGATCCGGGTAGATGGTGTGGGATGAGAGGTGGGAGGGGGCTTTGGCATTGGGAGATCGTGTACACCTGTGGCTGATTCATGTCAATGTATGGCAAAACCAATACAGTACTGTAAAGTAGAATAAAGTATTAAAAAAATAAAAAAAAAATTAAAAAATTTAAAAAAAGAAATGGCTGATTCCAGGGCGGGAGCAAGGAATACACAAGAGGATCCTGGAGCCTCCTGCAGGGACAGAGTACAAAAGTGCTAAAAAAACAAAAGGATGGAACATGTCAAAGAGACACAAGAGCCAACAGGAAAGACCCCTCAGTAGCCAAAGCTGCAACAACTTAAAGTGAAAGTGAAGTCACTCGGTCGTTTCTGACTCTTTGCGACCCCATGGACTAGGGCCTACCTGGTTCCACCGTCCATGGAGTTTTCCAGGCAAGAGTACTGGAGTGGGTTGCCATTTCCTTCTCCAGATCTTCCTGACCCAGGGATTGAACTCGGGTCTCCCGCGCTGTAGACACTGTATGCAGACGCTTTACTGTCTGAGCCGTCAGGGAAGTAAGCAACACTACAAATAACACTGGATGGTAACAAAAAGTACAAAACAAATATACACAAAACAACAGTGATATAAGTAAATGGTTGGATAACTAAACAAACAGAGAAGAAGGGACAGTCTTTCTTATAGAAGAATTCTAACAGAAGAATTCTAAATATACATAGATAACACCCTCTCCAGAAGCTATTCCCACAACCTCTCAATTCTTGCCAGTGTGCTAAACTTAGAGTGTGCTAAACTTAGTGGTTCCATCATATGCACA
This sequence comes from Madoqua kirkii, assembly GCA_006408675.1. Lineage (NCBI taxonomy): Eukaryota > Metazoa > Chordata > Mammalia > Artiodactyla > Bovidae > Madoqua > Madoqua kirkii. The sequence goes on from SJYC01078578.1 coordinate 33,061, forward strand.
TCTTGTACCCCCTGATACAATGTGATGAGACGGCTACCCTGTGTTATTCTTTCCAAAACCCCTTAACCCTGGCCTAATAATGAGAAAACATCAGACAAATGTAGAGTGGGGGACATTCTATGGAAGAGCCAGCCAATATCTCTCTAGACTGTCATAGTCATAAAAATACAAGGAAAGATTGAAAAACTGTCCTGGATCAGAGGAGACTAGGAGACATGACAACGCAGTGTGGTGCCCTGTACTGACTAAATCCTGCAACAGAAAGAAGATACTGATAGAAGAACTGGAGAAATCCATAAAGTCTAGAATTTAGATTGTGGTTAACATTCCAAAGTCAGCTTCTTAGTTGTGACAAACATCCTGTGAATGTAGGATGTTAACAATAGGGAGAACTGGGTGAGGGGTCTATAGAAACTATGTTTGCAACTTTCTCATGATCTAAAATTATGCCAAAATAAACTTTAAGATAAACACTCTTCAAAGAAAATGTGGTAGTTACCCACTTACATTGATTTTATAAGCTACTAAGACTGCAACCTACAGTTTGAAGAATATTGCTTTAGAAAACTTATGAGGCCTTTTGGCAAAAATGATCAGAAGTGTTTGACAGTCTTTAAGCTATTTTGCTGGAACATATATATTTCAGGAAACAATACACTGCTGAAGGAAAATATTAAAAAAACAGTTTCAAAAAGTAACTGCCTTTGGTTATTCCATCTCTGAAGTTGTCTGCTATTATTTTCCCTTCAAGGACCAAGTTTCTTTTTTTTTCTTTTTTATTAATTTAAAACTTATTCTATTTTATAATACTGTAATGGTTTTGCCATACATTGACATGAATCAGCCACAGGTGTACACGATCTCCCAATGCCGAAGCCCCCTCCCACCTCCCACCCCACACCATCTCCCCGGACCTTCCCGTACACCAGCCCCAAGCATCCTGTATCCTGTACTGAACATAGACTGGCGCTTCATTTCTTATATGATAGCATACATGTTTCAGTGCCATTCTCCCAAGTACACCAGCCCCAAGCATCCTGTATCCTGCATTGAACATAGACTGGCGCTTCATTTCTTATAGGATAGTATACATGTTTCAGTGCCATTCTCCCAAATCATCCCACCCTCTCCCTCTCCCTCAGAAGCCAAAAGTCCATTCTATACCTCTGTGTCTCTTGTGTTGTCTCACTTACAGGGTCATCATTACTATCTTTCTAAATTCCATATATATGTGTCAGTATACTGTATTGGTGTTTTTCTTTCTGGCTCACTTCACTCTGTATAATCGGCTCCAGTTTCATCCATCTCATTATTACTGAGTCAAATTTATTCTTTTTAAGGGCTGAGTAATACTCCACTGTGTATATGTACCACAGCTTTCTTATCCATTCCTCTGCTGATGGACATCTAGGTTGTTTCCATGTCCTGGCAATTATATAAAATGCTGCAATGAACATTGGGGTACATGTGTCTCTTTCAATTCTGGTTTCCTCAGTGTGTATGCCCAGCAGTGGGATTACTGGGTCATAAGGCAGTTCTATTTGCAATTTTTTAAGGAATCTCCACACTGTTTTCCATAATGGCTGTACTAGTTTGCATTCCCACCAACAGTGTAAGAGGGTTCCCTTTTCTCCACATCCTCTCCAGCATTTATTGCTTGTAGATTTTTGGATCGCAGCCATTCTGACTGGTGTGAAATGGTTGCCATTATAGTCTTATAATGGGTCTTTATAGTTTGCTTTTGCAATAGAGAAAACATCTTAGATTCCTTTCCTCATACGTTAAAACTACAGAAGTCACTGTTCATAGCACCTGAGGAAATGGTGAATATGAATAAAATTATACAGGTAATTTTTAGTTTGCTAAATGAAAAACACTTTAGTTCAGACAAAGTGGCTCCTAGAGACTATAGCAAGTAGTTCATTTATTTTTAATTGCTAATTTAATTTCAGCTATAACACTTTTATTTGGGAAATGACTTCCTAGGAGAAAGTATGAGGCAGCAAGAAGAGGAATAATGAAATGTGGAATAATCTTTAAGATTCCATTAGACACAGGGCTCCTGATACTACTTAGAAGAAATAAGGCCATTCTGTTATTTTAACTTTCAAATGTGTATTAGATTTGAAATAAAAGTAGATATGTATCTTTTAATTTTCTTAATAAGTTAAATATATTTACAGAGCAGGGCTCTGCATTGTTGTGGAAGGAGCAGTGTATAGCAGTCTGCAGAGTTGATCCTATTTTGAAACCATCCAGCTCTACAATCTCAGACTTAAAGGCTAATAAACCTTCCTGACTCCTGAGTTCTTCATCCTAAGGAATGGACTCAAAAATGTCTAAGGTATTTCTTAGCTCCAAATTTCTGGGATTAACTCCAAAATGTCCAGAGTGTACTTACAACGTTAACGTGATTTAGAAACAGCAACAAATATGGGATTGTAGTCACACTAAATGGATCTCCAGTTCTGCTGCTCACTTGCTGTGTAATTTTGGGCAGGTAACCTTCCTGAATTCCAGTTTATTTAACTTTAAAACCAGGTTAGGGACTTCCCTCTCAGTCCAGTGGTTAAGACTCCACCTTTCAATGCAGGGGATAAGAGTTCGATCCTTGGTCTGGGAACTAAGGTCTCAGTTTTAGCCAAAAACTTAAAAACAAAAACCAGATTACAATACTCCAGCAGACACTGTTGATGCCATCCTCCAGAGCCCTTCAGCTCAGTGCATCTAGAGGGGCAATGCTCACACCCAGCCAGCTGCCCACTTCTGCCTGCCTCTATTTCCTTCCCTGCTCCTGGGATTCCTCTCGAGCATAAGGACTTGCAAAGCCCAGAAGCACCAGGTATATTTCTACAACACTTCTGAAATGTAGGGGGATTTATTACAAAGCACTGGAGGCAGAGAGAGGTGGCTGAAGATGAGGGGTTTTCTCAAGTCCCTACAATATTCATCAACATCACTGCTTGGAATATATTCTAAGGAAATAACTAAATGATTAGTGAAAGATCTATGTGCTAGATTATTGACCACAGGTTTATTTATAAAAATAAAAGCCCAGAGAAGGAAATGGCAATCCACTCCAGTACTCTTGCCTGGAGAATCCCACGGTAGGCTACAGTCCATGGGGTCATAAAGAGTCAGAGCGAAATATAGGTATAATCTAGATATCAGTGGGTAGTCGTGCTCATCAAAAATGTAATGAAGGCTTGTATGCATTAATATGGAAAGATGTTCTGATATACTTTTAAGTGAAAAGGTGACTATAAAGCAAAATACCCCTTTTGTTTATTTATATATATATATATATAAATATAAAATGGCAACCCACACCAGTATTCTTGCCTGGAGAATTCCATGGACAGAGGAGTCTGGCAGGCTACAATAGTTCATGGGATCACAAGAGTCAGACACGGCTTGGCACTATATTTATCTATATATGTAAATATGTGTAGAGAAAAATCTAGAAGTGAATATACAGAAATACTGACAATGGGTATCTGAATGGTAGGATTGTGAGTGATCCTTGTTTTTGTATTTTTCAGAAATTTCCAAAGTATTCAGAAATAATCAAGGGACTATTAAGCAATCTTGAATCTTCAACAATATAAAAATGTTAAGTAGAAAAAAAGGATAAAGTGCTATTTTTAGCATCACCTTATTTATATAAAGATATTCACTATTTTAATGCAACTAGAGATTAAGTGAAGTAAGTCAGAAAGAGAAAGACAAACACATGATATCACTTATATGTGGAATCTAAAATATGGCACAGTATCCTATTTGCAAAACAGAAACAGACTCTTAGACATAGAGTAAAGACTTGCTGTTGCCAAGGGGATGGGGAGGAAGAGGGATGTACTGGGAGTTTGGTGTTGGTAGACACAAACTATTTCATATAGAAGGATAAACAACAATGTCCTACTGTATAGCGTACGGAACTATATTCCATATCCTGTGATAAATCATAATGGAAGAGTACAAAAAAAGTTTGTCTATATGTGTATAACTGAGTTGCTTTCAGTCAGTTAGTTCAGTCACTTAGTTGTGTCTGACTCTTTGCAATCCCATGGACTTCAGCACTCCAGGCTTCCCTGTCCACCACCAACTCCCAGAGCTTGCTCAGACTCATGTACATTGAATGGGTGATGCCATCCCACCCTCTCATCCTCTGTCATCCCCTTCTCCTGCCGCCTTCAATCTTTCCCAGCATCAGGGTCTTTTCCAGTGAGTCAGTTCTTTGCATCAGGTGGCCCAGAGTATTGGAGTTTCAGCTTCAGTATCAGTCCTTCCAATGAATATTCAGTACTGATTTCCTTTAGAATGGACTGGTTGGATCAGACCCTCAAGAGTCTTCTCCAACAACGCAGTTCAAAAGCATCAGTTCTTCGGCGCTCAGCTTTCTTTATAGTCCAGCTCTCACATCCATACATGACTTTATGACCATAGCTTTGACTAGATGGACCTTTGTTGGTAAAGCAATGACTGGCATAACGTTGTAAATCAACTATACTTCAATTTTTATTAAAAAATTCACTGTTTTAGGAGAAAACATAACAGCATATTAATGTGCTTTTCTCTGAGAGGTTGGATTATTAAAGATTCTTATAAATAAATTGTATGTATACACATAAGTAATTTATCTAAACAAAAATTAAAAGTTAAAAAAAATGTTTTCAATCGAAACACAAATATAAACTTTGTCATTGTATAGAACCAGAGAAGAATTGATTACACATTTAAATTCAGTCACATTCTGGTTAATCTGTTTTATCTGATAGGCTGATGATAATAAGGATCAGAGAAAAACAGGTGATCAGACTCAGTTTCGGATTAACCCTAAAAAGAATTGATGGACTTAGCTTCTTTTTCCTCCTCAATCCTTTCCATGAGGGTCAGTCTAATTCCAATCACTCTTCCAGTTCCCTTAATAATGATAACAATTATTAATATAATTTGCTACTGAAACTAGAATATCAACTGGGCATGCATAATAGCCATGCTGAAACTTTGTAATAAGGGTGTTAATTCTTTTACTTTTAAAAGTTATTCTGCTACTGCTGCTAAGTCACTTCAGTCGTGTCCGACTCTGTGCGACCCCATAGATGGCAGCCCACCAGGCTCCCCCGTCCCTGGGATTCTCCAGGCAAGAACACTGGAGTGGGTTGCCATTTCCTTCTCCAAAAAGTTACTCTATTGGATGTATATGTAAGTAACTATTCACTTAAGGTCTATCATATGTATATGTATGAGAAAACTGAAAAATTACAAAATAATTAAACACTAATTTAATGGTGACAAAGCAATGTGAAGTCATTCCGGAGTAGTATGTCAGGGGCAGGATGACATAGAAACCAGTACTTGGACTTGAAAGTCAGCCTGCATTGGCTTCCCATCAGCATCTACCAAATTCTTATAAAATGTGTGACTTTAACATATCTATAGACCCTACAAGCATCAGTTTTCTCATCTGTGAAATGGAGACAATTACAGCTACATCAGCCACCAAGATAGTCCCTACAATTCTTGCCTCTTGGCAATCCCTGTGTGGTCACCTCCTGTACTGAGTAGAGATAATTTGATAACAAATCAGATGTTGCAGAGTGTGTGTGACTTTCCTAACTGTCTACCTCACAGCTTCCACTTGGCTCATTTCTCTGTTGTGGATTACTTATTTGGGGAAAGTCAGCTACCATGTTACAAGGATATTCAATCATCCCTGTGGTGACATCTACATGGGAAAGACGTGCATCATGTCACCAACAACCAGTGCCAACTTGCCAGGCATCTGACTGAGCTGCCTTGGGAGCAGCCCTTTCTGCCCTTGCCAAGGCTTCAGATGACTGCAGCCCCAACCAACAACACTATGACTGTAATGTCATAAGAGACCCTGAGGCAGAACCACCCAGATATGCTGCTTCTGACTTCCTGACCTGCAGAGACTGTGACATAATCAGTGTTTATTGTTTTAAGTCACTACATTTTGGGTAATTTTTAATGCAGCAATACATGGGGGAGCCTGGTTGGCTTCCATCTATGGGATCGCACAGAGTCGGACATGACTGAAGCAACAGCAACAGCAGCAGCAGCAGCTAACCAATACTCTGTCATGATATAAGTGTCTTTTTGTTTCTTTTACTTTGTGCTTCACCACCAGACAATTGATAGGGCAGGGTCTGGGGACCAGCATCTTTGGAAAGGAAAAGGGATGATGTGAGCTATAGATACATGTGCCAATTTGTATATTAGCTGGGATACGGCACTCCTGGGCTTCCCTTGTAGCTCAGCTTTTAAAGAATCTATGTGCAATGCAGGAGACCTGGGTTCAGGTTGGGAAGATCCTCTGGAGAAGGGAACCGCTACCCACTCCAGTATTCTGGCCTCGAGAAGTCCATGGACTTGTATAGACCATGGGGTCGAAGAGTCAGACACAACTGAGTGACTTTCACTTTTTCAGGGCACTCCTGCTGGGAAGATTTGGTTTTCTCTGTCAGTAGAAAGCATGGAATAGCAGCCAGAGGGAATGACAGGCACTAGAAAATTAAAAAAAAAAAAAAAATAGGAGTAGACAGCATGAATGTGTATTGATCTGGTCTTTTGCCATCAATTCTTTGTGATCTAGGGGTAGAAATGAAAATAGCCAGCAACTGGGGAAAGCCTGAGGGAAAGCTGACTAATGGTCAAGCTTATTCAGGGCATTGGCATGGGAGTCTGATGAGCCAAGTAATGTGTGTAACTTATGTGTTAATTTCTTCTATGTGAACACTATATTTAGTGATTTATACTGAAAAACTGTCAATATTTGACCATCTTGACCTACAAAAATGTCAGTTTCATATAGTCCAACCTGTATTAGCTCTGTGAAGTGTAAATCCATATCTTCCTTGTAGAGGAGTTGGGATGGTTGACCTCATTGAGGAGAAAGAAGCAAATCTTTCAAAGAGATTTTAAGATTAAAGGGCACTTGAATACTCTATTTCTCAATGCCTGGAACACGGTAATTTACAATCTTTTAAAATAGATGTACATGCACATGATTTAAAAAGGAAAACATAGAAAGTATGTAGAAGGGAAACAGTCTCCATCTCCATTAATTGTTTTCAGCTACAAGTAGCAGAAACTTGACCCTTGACTGAAACTGGCTTCAATGATAGGGAAAAGTATTAGCTCATTTATCAGAGAACTGTGAGATAGGGTTCAAGAGTTAGTTGAGTTTGCAGCTTAACAGTATCATCAAGGACCAGATTTTTCCTGTCTTTCTACTTTGCTCTCTAGTTCATGGGCTTCAGCCTGAGGCTGATTTCTTGCATAGTTGCAAAATGTAAACAGTTGGCTTCATTCTCCCTTGTTTGTGTCCAGCAGAAGAGAAAAGCTGATGAAAATTGAAAGCAATTATTGCTCAGTCATGTCCAATTCTTTACAACTCATGGACTATAGTCTGCCAGGCTCCTCTGTTTGTGGAATTCTCCAGGTAAGAATACTGGATTAGGTTGCCATTCCCTTCTCCAGGGGATCTTCCTGACCCAGGAATCAAACCCGGGTCTCCTACATCAGCAGGCAGATCCTTTGCTGTCTGAACCACCAGGCAAGTGTCGTGTTAATTTCTCTTAAGAGTGAAAAAGCATAATTCCAGAAGCTTGCAGCAATAGTATCCTTTCATTTCACCAGACAAAATTGGGTCATATGTAACAGGTCAAGAAAATGGAACCATATTTATATCAGTCAG